>VXAK01020415.1:0-11081 GCA_013399435.1 Arenaria interpres | reverse complement strand
CATATCTTTTTTTTTTGTTAGTCCTACCAAGCCAGAAGAGCTACAAGAAGGTTAATTGACACATGTTTCTTTTGGGGTAATCTGTTTTGAAGGCCTAAAACCAACTCATGATGTGCCAAAAGCTGTGGTACTTGTGGTGTTTTAGCTATAGGTATTGGATGGGAGGGTATTGTTATGGGAGAAGTGAAAGAGAAAGAAGTAAATTGGTGCTGTGCAGTTTCAGTTCTTTGGTATTGCGGGAAGATGTGCTTAAACGCTTCACCCCTGTTGCATTTGCTGGTTCTGTGAAGCAAATAAAAAATGCTTTCCAGGTAACAAGTTATTATTAGCGACTTCCAGTGTTTAACGGGGATAAAAATTGAGCAAAGGTGGAAACAGAAATGGAGCTGCAAGCAGAGGAAATACACTTGAAGGAATGGGTAGGGCATCATGCTACCTGTTGGCTTTAGTATATGCAAGGTCTAGTCTTGTTCCATTGGCCATCATTTGCTATAATATGTTAACAGTTATTAAAAAATACCTGAATGCTCTTGTTTTCAGCCCCAAAAGTGATATTCAGTATCAGATAAATACTACTTTACAATATTGTAATTTAGTTATGCTGTCTTCAGAACATTTATATCGAAAAGGAAATTTCCCTTCTACAAGCTCACATCTATAAAAGCTAGCTCTAAAAATTCAAAGAGCATAGAAACAGAAATCTCATAAAATTGACCTATGCTTCAGGAAGGGCTGCAAGTAGTTATTTTGGACAAGATTCTTCTAATATGAATGTTAGTTTCAACTGGTTTAATGTTTTGGGGTTTTTGTTGTTTATTAAAATACTTAGTTCTTTAAAGAAGACAGTTGAAATGCTTTACTTGGGGAACAGAAAAGTAATAGTAAACAGTTTGGTGACCAGTGTGACTTCAAAGTGTTGCTTGCTCAGGAAGAAACAAAGTATGTACTGTCATGGGAAAGTCAGTCATTAACATTTATCAAGTTCAACTGCTTCTTATCCATTTTTATTTAAAAAAAAATAATGACCATGTAGACTGTAACTGTCCTTTCACAATTTCTATTTAGGCAGTATATGTCACATGCTAAACTGTTGTATAGATCTACTGGGCACTGTCTGGAGACCTCTGCATTTGGTCTCTGAAATTATTGCAGTTTACTCGTAGTTGAAGTAGCTTTTGTGTATTA
Organism: Arenaria interpres; assembly: GCA_013399435.1. NCBI lineage: Eukaryota > Metazoa > Chordata > Aves > Charadriiformes > Scolopacidae > Arenaria > Arenaria interpres. The sequence continues at coordinate 9,896 of VXAK01020415.1, read as the reverse complement.
GTGAAGAGTATTGCATATGGACTAATTACTGGAACTCCGGCAAGACTTTTTGTTGCCTGAATATGCTTTAGGGAGAAAGGAATGCTTTTGAACATCAGCCACTGAAACAGGATGACATATAACTGGAGGGTGGATGACCCACTAGTCTTATCTAGCCTGTAGGCAAAGTCCTAGGTACGCACCTGGCAGCAGACCTGAAAATAATTACCTGTTGCTTGAAAATGCTCTTGCATGCTTGTGTGGTGCACTTCCCAGGGGATTGAAGTGTAGTAAAAAGAACACTTGTTAGAGAGAAAAGGTGTAAGTGTTCTTCTCCTGTCTGAAGAGTTCTAGTTGTCAAGCTATAGCCAGTATTTGGGTGGTTCGTTGCTCTTGGACATAGTTTGATCCAGAATTTTTGGTATGCAGAAAATGAGTACTGTGATGTCCCAGCAATCTCCTGTGGAACTTAGGTCAGAATTCTTGTGGAGTACATGAGTCCTTTAGAAGAAAAAGATTACCAAAATCTTTGCAAATTTTACTGAATTGTATGAGAGAAGGCAGGGATTCTCTTTTTCAATTAGCTCACCACAGTGATAGAGATAAGAGAAATCAGGAATTATTTTGAACTATTGTCTAACAACATCCCGAATGAATCTCATTTAATTGTGAATAATGGGGAGTCTTAAATTTTGAATGTTTGGATGGCTATGTAAAATAAACCTGATATATTTTGTAGCCTGAATCTTGTGTTCTGTAATACTGCGTATAGTTGAGATACAGGTAAATGTTAACTAACCTATTGCTTTTTCCCCCCCCAGATTCCTCCTAATAAAATAGATTATGAATATAGTGAACTGATTTTATATCAAAATCAAGTGATGAGAGAGGCAGATCTATTTCAGGAGTCTTTAGAACATATAGAGACATACGAAAAGCAAATATGTGATAAATTAATAGTAGAAGAAATCAAAGGTAAGTCATTCTTCTTCCCTCAGCCAATATTGTTCTAAACTTTTGCTACTGGCTTTCGGATACGATAAAGCAGTAAAAGAAAAAAAAAAAGCATGTGAAATCTTTGATTTGAAGCAATTAATATAAGGAAACGGGTAACACCTGATTTACAGTTTTGTGCTCCAGTAACTGACTACCAAAGTGGGTAGTGGATGCAGTTTAAACTAAATTGACATGGGAGCAGAGGAGATCTCAGAGACTATTATATTGGTGTATATTAGAGGAGCCTTCTGTAAATCAGAGCTCATATAACCCAGTTTTAATCTCATGAAGAATACTGTTTGTAGTATAAAAGCTGACTTTTTTTTTTACTTGAAGTATCAGATTCTTGTTTCCTTCTGAAGCTTTCTAATGCACTTACTTGTATTGCCCTAATTAAGTGAATACTAAGATTGACTTTTTTTGATTAAAAATAACCCACAATTGTTTGGGGATTTGAAGTACTGAGTTCTGAATAAATGTGATCATATAGCATAATAGCATGTATTCTTCATCTGCTCCTTGCACAATTGTGGTGGGTTGACCCTGGCCAGCAGATAAGCCCCACGCAGCTGCTCACTCCCCCCAGCCTCCCTCGACAGGACAGGAGAGAGGAAGAGCAAAAGGAAGAGAATTCACGGGTTGAGATAAAGATTGCTTGAGGGAAAGAAAATAAAACCACAAACCAGATCCCCCAGAAAGGCAAAGGTGATCAGTCACCACCTCCCACAAGCAGACTGATGCCCAGCTAGTCTCCAAGCAATGGCCGCCTGCCCAACACTCCTTCCCCTCAATTTTTATTAATAAGTATAACATTATATAGCGTGAAATATCCCTTGGCCAGTTTGGGTGAGCTCTCCAGGTTGTGTCCCCTCCCAACTTGCTGTCCACCACGACCTGCTTGCTGGGTAGCAGAGTTGGGGTAAAAAGAGAAAGCCTCAATGCTCCACAAGTACCACTTAGCAGCAGGAAAGACTGGTGTGTTATCAATGTTTAGTGACAAATCCCAAACACAGTGCTGCACAGGCTGCTGTGAAGAAAATTAATTCCATACAAGCCAGACCCAGTAGAACAATTTAGTTAGTAGCAAACCAGTGTGATTTAACTGGCTGAAAACTGGTCAGTTGGTGTGGAAAAGTATAGGTGTAGTTAAGTGAACAGCCTGGTAAGAAGTGACATAGTCATGTGTTAGAGTCCTGGAAGGAAGAGCTGTTGCTTGTTTCTTTGATAATCCAAATAGCTATTTTAAAGACTCAGATGAAGGCATTAAAATAATCTTTGTTTTCACAGGTGCTGAATGCCCCAAACTGTGTTGATCTGTGTGTTTGGTAGCTTTAAGTAGCACTTGTAACACACATTAAATTCCGTTGGAAAAACAAGGCCTTTAAAAAGGCATCTACATATGATTAAGTCCAATTTTATGTATCTGCTTTTTTCAACTTTACTCCCAAGACATCAGTGTTTTCTCATGTAATTCAGTTCTTTACTGCATTATTTTTAGGAGAAATGTTACTGAAGTTGGGAAGACTGAAAGAAGCCGGTGAAGTGTACAAAGAGTTAATTGAGCGCAATGCAGAAAACTGGTATTATTATGAAGGCTTGGAAAAGGCCCTACAACCTAGTAAGTTAGATACACAGATACATTGAAAATACATACTATATATGATATAGTTAAAACTCCTGTTTGATGTGTTACTGTTTTAGATTAAAAAGCTTTAATCAACAGAAAACTGTGTACTTTCTCGTCTTGAATATGATATAGTTGCGTTTATCTGTTTTAAAAAAAGTTCACTCACAACTTACATGCATGAAAATGCCAACAGCAAGTCTTTCTCTTCTCGGAGCTAAAGGTGGCATTTGCTAATGTACTTACATGAAGAACATTTCCTTGCCACACGTGAGCTTGGAAGCCAAATTGCAATTCATTCCTGCCTTAGTAGTTTTTCATCAGACTACTATTGTACACCACAACATAAAATTGTTATTCTGAAACTTGTTTAGCTGGTACCACTTTCTATGGACATGTAGAGAAGTACTCAAATATCTGTTTCAGATGGCCTTGTAAGGAAAGGTTATCTGGAAAAAAAAAATAATAAATCTTTAAGCTGACTGTTCTTTGGAGGAAAAAGTGATTACATGTGATAAAATACTTGTTATTCCAGTGCCAGTTCACATTACTGCTGTTCTGTCTTTCCAGGAAAATAGCTAGTGATTTTTTTTTTAAATTGCTGTATTGTAACAATTTATATTACAAGTGTTTTGCTGTTGTAACTTTCCCAAGTGTTTACACAGGAATGGTTTCCTTGTATTTCACTGTTCACTAATACGTGGAAATTTTATTGGCGTTACTCTGATGACATCATAAATCATAAGCCCACAAGGATATTATATGTAGATATTATAGCTGCATTGTATTTCTTAACCAGCTTCTTTCCAGACTATTTTACAGTTGGTTTTCATAAGCTCTGGGAATATGGCTTGTCATTGGGAAATGAAAATGATGGCACTTGTTACATTTATACAGAAAGTAACATTGCCCCTTGAATGGTTTTCTTAGTGTATCCATAGAGTTGAAGATGGTGATTATTGTCTCAGAAAAAAAAATACCTAAGAACTTGATTATTCTGTTTGATATAACAAATATGTTGATGAAAATGTGTAGCTCTTATCAAAGAACCAATATAGTTGTTTATTTCACATATTGAAATCCTATGTAGATTAAACCTGTACTAATTTATAAAACTAATAATGCTACTTTATTTTTTAGGTGGTCTTAGGACTATTTCCTCCCCCATGGTAAGTTCTGGAGCTCCAACTTGTGACTTCAATTAGGGCTTTTATATGCTTTAGTTCCAATCCAAACATTATTTTAGTATAACTCTTAGAACTGTACGTCTCTTGGAGCCACTGGGTAACATATTCCCCCCCCTTCCCCAACATCTGAGCTCAGTGACAAGATAAATTGTTGTTCTTATGAAATTAAACCAGACATATTTATAAAATATATGTTGTGTCATAGTCTTGATCTGTACATTCAGTTTTATTTAAATTGCTTGATCAATTTAAAAATATTTAAGCAAAATTGGTCTTAATTATGTGAAAATGGCATTTCAAAGCAACAGATTAGTTTTATTTAAGTTCTAACCACATTGGAGCTCCAAAGCATATTATGGGGGAAAGGGGAGGAGTGGGAAGAAACAAATTAACAGAAATAAAGCTACTTAAATATTAAGGTATAAAATGTTCTGGTGCTCAGTACTTACACTGGCAGTGTTGTGCCATGTTTTTGCTGCCACCAGAGGACCTGTAATAAAAGCAAGCTTGTATAGTATGCTATTTGTATGCCTATGATTTAGAAACACAATATGTTTCTCTGGATGTTTTAAGTATGTCTGTCTGAAACAGATGCATAGTGAAAAACAGTTAATTGAAGCTATGAATGTCAAACTATTGTTTGAATGGGCCTGCACAGCATGTAACTGAAAGAAACCAATCTCTAGTACTCTGTGATTAAATGTGTAAGGTAATTATTCTGTTTGCAATTTATTTTTACAGTGATTAATGCTGGTAGTTGTGTATTGTACATACAGTTTGTTTTCAATACAGTTTCACACAGTAATGTATATGATCAACTGGAAAAAATAGCTTGAAATGCGTAATTGTTTCAAATCCAAATTGTGTAAGAAGTCTAGCTGAATTAATTATCAACACTTAAACATTTAGAAGAATAGATTTTTATCTCTGTTACTTATGTCTATTATATTTACTGATAATAGGCACTTTAGAAGAGAGGCTTCAGATTTATGAAGAAGTTAGTAAAAGACATCCCAGAGCAGTTTCACCTAGAAGATTACCTTTAAACTTTGTTTCAGGTAACAAGTTGCATATCTGTTCTGTAATACTTTGATTTCTTTTTTTAAGTTTTCATCAGGCTATTGAACATGCATTTAATATTTATTTGTATGTGTACATAAATCAAACCTGGGTATTTCTCTTGCAATAGAGAGAATTGTTTGTTGTTTTAGTTCATAGAAAAAGTTCGTGTGCTCTAATATGGTGGTAAAAGCTATGTATTTATAAAACTGCAGACCAGAATAGTATATAGACGTAGGAATTCTTGTATATAACTCTTCTGCATCATGCAAGTCAAGAATCGTAAGTTAAAAGGTAGAGGGTACACTTTAATTCAAAGTATATCGGGGTGTGTGTATATACATCCCTCATACCTTTAATATACTTATAAACTAAGTCATATTATTTATAAATGCTGGAAACTGTAAATTATGCATAGGACTAATAAATTTCCTAACAATCTTTGTATTGGTGATGTACCAAAAAGCGCCAAATCTTTTTGTGACTCTGAGTATCTTACTGGGTGTACAACATTTTGTTGCAGAACCATTAGAACTTAAATCTTCAACATGAGCTGACTTTGTGCTGGTAATTTAATAAGAATAGGAACAAAAGCAGGTCTGCAGTGTTATATAGCACAAATTATTTTATTTTTCATACTATAGCTAAATTCTTTCAGTGACTCTATCCTTTCAAAAGTTGTATTGAAATACAGTGTACAAATATCCTCAGCTCTGGAGAGAATACATACATACTGTTTAAAACAAAGCTATGATCTTCCAAAATGAAGGAAGTTAAATGAAATGATAAATCCCATAAAATATATATACTTGGTATGTAGCTGTGTAACTGCTGTAACTCCAGTAGAAAACTTTTGGAAAGAAATATGAAGTATACAAGGCAAAAATTTCATGGCAGCTAGATACACTGGGAATTTGCAGCTGGACGTAGGTACCTGCTCAGGCTTTCAATTTCCTGAAAGTTATTTTTCAGTTTAGCTCATTTGCTGAGTGCTGCATATATGTACATTCAAATGCTACAGAGCTAGCTAGTCTACTGTTCTGTTGTTGCTCAGGAATCTGTGCCTACACCTTTCCTGTGTAAAATAGCAAGTTTTTTAATTGCTTCATAGGAGATTTAGACCCGAAGTTAACACTTGTGCCTTACTTAGCTCCAGATATTTCAGTTTCTTTGAAGGGCAAACTTTAAGCCAGTTCAGCTGGATTTGAAAAGCTAGATGACAAGTAATTGTTTTTCTTCTGTAATAAAATTGGTGATAGTAATACAAAGCAAAGAAGGAAATAACCTGCAAAACACTTTTCCCTATCTTTATTAATAGTGTGTTTTGCTGTTGACTTCATTTTTTTCACTGTATGTTTTGCACTATGTTACCTTATCACATCTGACAGTGTAGTTCCACAGGTAACATTTGTTTAAATAGAAACATGTTTGGTAATAAGGATTAATTGTTCCTGATATAGCTATACTCTAAATGAAAACAAAATTCATTATTAAGTCATTCCAGAAAAAAAAAAACACCTCTCAGTAGATAAGAAATTTCCTGAATTAAAACTTGTATTTCTATTGATCTATTGAACTTGTATCAATCATGAATCTTAGAATGGTTTGGGTTGGAAGGGACCTTAAAGATCGAGTTCCAAACCCCTGCCACGGGCAGGGACACCTCCCACTAGACCAGGTTGCTCAGAGCCCCATCCAGCCTGGCCTTGAACACTTCCAGGGATGGGGCATCCACAGCTTCTCTGGGCAACCTGTTCCAGTGTCTCACCAGCCTCAGAGTGAAGAATTTCTTCCTAAAATCTAATCTAAATCTCCCCTCTTCCAATTTAAAACTGTTACCCCTTGAGTGGTTTTGATTCTGTAGAAATTAATCTGCTAGGTTTACATCTATTTACTATTTTCTTGTGTTTCTAAATAGAGCAGGTGAGACATCCTGTTGGCAAAAGTTAATGGTGAATGTGAAGGTGTAGAAACAAACTTTTTTGCTGAAAGGTATTTGCGAATTTCAAGAGGACAGAATTTTTGGTTAAATGAGGCTGCTTGTTCCAGTGTGGTCACTGACCAGTTGCTTGCAACCAATACTGGATGAGTCACAATTGGCTTAAAAATACTTTGGAGTGCAGGCTTGTACTAAAAGGGCAGCCCTTCCCAGACATTGCCATGCATTGCATCTTAATAACCTTGTATTTGATACAAATCAGCTTCTTGATCCAGCTGGAACCCACCTTTATGGACCAAGGCTGTTACAGTTAATTTCCAGTTTTAGATTTATTTATGCTGCTGTGGATTAACTGTTTCTGAGATCAGGTCTTCTCTGTGCACCAGAGACTAAATTTTGAGTTTGACTTCATGTCGCAGGGGGTGCCTAGTTGTATGGTTTACATATTTCAGACTTTGCTTTAAAGCTGTTCTGCTTTCTAAAAAATAAGTATGTATGTAATGGAAACTTGAATCTTGCTTTCCTAAACAAATTTTCCTGAATTACAATTATATAAATTAGAATAATTCAACAGAAGACATTGAGACTGGTAATTTTTTTGTCATAGAAGTGAGTTTTCTGTAGTGCAAGAAAACAAGTTTTAATTAATCTGTGTGTAATAAGATGTGTTTATAGTCCAGATATGGATCCCCATACACAGGTAGTAGGAGTTTCCATGTACAGCAGTTTGGTTTAGTACAGCTAGGGAAGAACGTGAGGTACTTTTATTAAGTCTCAGCAACAGTGCTGATAATAGTAAGTATAGGGAAATTAAGAACTGGTGGAAGTACCAGAGACAGAATGTTATACACAAAGCATAGTATCTTCGTTTTCTGAATATTGATATGACACTGCTGATCAAATTTATTAATGCATTCTTCATGAATTGGAGTTTATTTCAACAGTTTTATGTGTATATGTTAGCATTATGTGAAGTGTACTACGTCCTTGTTTAAACGCTTAGAGAAGTCCACAATAGAGTAGGCAGTGAAGTGTGGCAACTTCATCCCTATACAAAGCAAACAAAACCAATAAAAATTAAAAAAAACAAAACAAAACAAAAAACAAAACAAAACAAAAAAAAAAACCAAAAAAAAACCAAAAAAACAACTGAAAACAATGATTTCTCATCACAGGAATAAAAACATGAAAGCCAGCATGTTTTCAAGTCCTGCTTTTTTTTCTTTAAATGCATTTCTCAGAAAGGTAGCATACTGCAAATACTGTGATTTTTACCTGAAAACATGATTAAATCACACCTTTAGCTTTCTGCCAGTATATTTTGATAACAGTGACTCTGATACGGTGCTTATCCTTCTGAAACCCAGTCTTCTATTCTGTTTCTGATTCCAGAAACAATCATATTATCATCGGAAGTCATGTCCTACTCATAAAAAAAAAATAGGACTAGAAGAGAGGTAGAGGGTTCATTTCATCCATCCTTCTTCCTCAAAGCAGGATAATTTATATCTGCACTATTCCTAACACATATTTGTCTAACTTAATCATAAAAACTTCCAATGATGGAGCTTTTACAAGATCTCCAAGGTAATCCATTCAAGTGCTTAGTTATTCTTACCATGATAATTTTTCCAATGTTTGTTTAAATAGCCCTTGCTACATACTCTGTAGCCAGTGCTTAATACTTTGTCTTTATAATAGCTTTTACAGGTTTGAAGACTGTTACTATGTCTTCATCAGCAGTCTCTTAAGCACTAGCAATTTAAGCATCTTACTCTGTGTTGTTTTTTTTTTTTTAAATCCAGAGCATATTAGCATTTTATTATAGAATAACAGGAAAGATGAAAATCATTGATCGCAGTTTCTTAGTTACTCTATTACCCAGAGTTGCACAGCGATTAGCGCTTATATTTCTACAGCACTTGTAATCACTGACACATAACCAAATGCACTTTTGTTTCTAGGTGAAAAATTTAGAGAACTAATGGATAAGTTCCTGAGGGTTAACTTCAGTAAAGGCTGCCCACCCTTGTTTACCACTTTGAAATCTTTATATTACAATCCAGAAAAGGTAAAATTTAGTATTTATTTGGTCTTAATGAAGTCTTCTGTATTGAATGTCTAATGGATTCTCTAACTGGTTTTGTATAGATTTTTTGTAACTTACCAATAACTGGTGCTGAACACTTTTTTTCTCCTTCATGTGCTGTTTTGTCCTATGTGAACAGTCTCACTTGATGATGCTTAATATGTATGAAACTTCACTTCTATAGACAGTTGATGTCAAAATATTTGAAGTTGGATTGGTGCAGAATGCACTGAAGTTCTTGAAAAATTAAAAATAACCAATAACTTTATTTTTGTGTACTTTGAATGCAAGTGTGTCAGCATTCTTTCAGCTTATGGTTTATGATGTCACCAGAAGTCATGATTTTAAAATATCACACAGATGGCTATTGTTCTACATGTATTTCTGAATTGCATGAATACATTATTTACCACAAAAGCTTGTTTCCCATTTCAGTCTTTGCCTGAAACTTCAGTGTTTAAATTTTGCACTTCTAAACTCACCCAGTTTTGGCAAAATTGCGTCACATTAGAACTATTGTTTCAAATGTATAAAAGATACCTTGTTGCTAGTTATCTTCATTGTATCAAATCAGTGCTGCTCAGAACTGCCAGGCTAATACTAAAAAGTAATCAAAATTAAAATCAAGAGCCTCATAACGTTCAAAGATGCTTGGTTTTGTTTGCACTGCTGACTTCTGCAAAAGATTTTCCTCTTCTTTCTTGTCCTTCTCTTCCTGAGAGAGAGTCTTTCACATTTCACTTGGTTGGGTTTTTGTGCAACTATAGTGTGGTAGAAGGATATTTGAAACTAAGAGAAATTCCGGTTTCAGTCTCTGACAGTCAATATTAGAATTGGTAGAATTTAGGGGTTAAGTGGCAGAAAATTGTGGCAAACTAATGTGTGCTCCACCTTTCAGGAAAATGTAACGCTTTGGTATCTAAGTTGTCTAAATTGGTGCTTAATGGTAGCTTCTCACAAATTACTGGTATGTTTTGACTGAAAAGGGAAATTATTGTAGTCAGGATGACATCATGTGTACTA
>VXAK01020413.1:0-21144 GCA_013399435.1 Arenaria interpres | reverse complement strand
CAGCCTGCACCTGCGCTTTTAAGCCTTCCTGCGCCTTCCTTGAAAAACATCCAGCCTTCCTGGAAAAACATCCAGCCTTCCTGGACTCCTTTTCCCTTCAGGGCTGCCTCCCAAGGGACTCTGTTAAGCAGACTCTTGAAAAGACAAAAGTCTGCCCCCCAGAAGTCCATGATGGCAGTCCTGCTAGCTCTCCTCCTTGCTTCCCTAAGAATTGAGAATTCTATCATTTCGTGGTCACTGTGCCCAAGACGGCCTCCAGCCGTCACATCCCCCACAAGTCCTTCTCTATTTACAAACACCAGATCCAGCAGTGATCCCTTCCTAGTCGGCTCCCTCACCAGCTGTGTCAGTAAGACAAAGCCATTGATCACGTCTGTTTTGATCCTCATCCCTAGATGGTGGTGACATTAGCTACATCTCAGGGTGGCGAGATGTGCTTCTTCCACCAGCTGGATGCCATCTCTGTTCTGTGCCAGTCTACACTCCTATCTCCTGTCCAGGTCCCTCTGGATGGCATCTCTTCCCTCTAGCGTGTCGACTGCACCACACAGCTTGGTATTTTGCAGATATTTCTCTTGCAGCCAAATGTCCTGCTCATCTGCAGCTCCTCAGTGTGGGCTCTCTCCAGCTGGTCAGTGGGACACCCATCAATCCTTGTTGCCTCTGGGACTGCGGTGGGGACCAAGGTGTGAGGCATGGATAGCCCCAGGCAGGGGGAGGACTGGAGAGAAGCCAGTGGCAGAAGTGTGGGATTACAGCTAGGGCAAGTCACCACTGGCTTGCTGCACCCAGGAAGGGGGATCACTAACCAGCCCCCAGCCCCAACCCTGCAGTCCTGCCCACACCTTGCACCCTCCGCAGTCCTCCCCAAGCTGCTGGGGGAGGCTGTGCCCTCATACCCCTTCCACAGGGCCGTTTTTCTGCCAATTTAATCCCGCAGAGACAGTGAAGGCCAGGTTCGGTGAGCCAGGGAAAGACCCAGAGCTAAAAGCTGACCCAGGTGGAGAAACATAAACTAAATATCCTGATTCCTAACCACATACTATCAGTGTAAAACTTCAGTGCCACAGTCGCAACTCTCTCAAATCTGCAGATTGCGTGCTGTCCCACATCTAGGCCAGGTGCTTTGAGTTTTCCAGGCTCAGCTGGGGATTATTGCCCTTTGGCAGTTCCCTTTTTGGGTGCTCCCTCCCACAGATGGCTGCGCTGTATTAGGGCCAGATTGCATTTCACTGCAGCCTTTGGGAGCTGTTACCCTGTCCCCAGGCTAACATATCTCCCATACTCACGTGCCAAGCGGAGAGAGACAGCTTAGTGGCCCAAGCCCAAAAACATTATGACTTAATAATTTAGCAACGTGTTTGATTCACCACTGGTAGCGCCAGCTGAAGAGCAAAATGAGGAAGTCGGATTCATCCTGGACTCCCATGTTTCAAAATAAACCAACCCATCTATAGCACCGTGCAGTCATGCTCAGAGCTACCATGAGCTCCTGGGCTGGACATTGAAGGAAATAATTGGCAATAGACAATGTTATACCTGTCCCGTCCTTCTTCGCTCCCGCTCCACCAAACACCCTGCTCTCTGGCTGGATTGCACAGAGGTTCTGCTCTACACCCACCACTCTTATATTTGACAGCTATTTGTGCTGTGCTTTATTTTCTTAGCTGGGCTATCCATGTTGTCACAGTAGGTACACCGTGCATTTAGAACCAATGAAGATTTTCCTTGATTTCTTTGTGTGATGAGGACACAAAGTCCTGGATTATTTCACTTAGGAAGCATTTCTGGCCTACAGCCAAATGTGCTGCTTTCTACTGAAGCATGTACTTGTTACAATATGTTATAGAAATATTATAATACTTAAAAGGTAGATAGTGTCTTATAATTCAAAGTGCTGTATAACCACTAACTAATTGAGGTTCATGGCATCACCTTTAAGCAGATAAGGAACTACCATTGAAAAGCAGCAGCCAACACTTATTACCCTGAGGTCTGAACCATGGTAGTTGTTTTTCCAGGTGTGGAATAATAAGCAGAATAATTGAGCTTGCTCAGATGCCACTGTACAGTAATAACTGGCAAATGTCAGCATTTAAATGGAAACTGCATATGGAAACCCTCCACCTCCATCCACTCCTCCACACACTGGCCAGCAGAAGTTGCACAGCTGAAGTGGTACCATCGCAAGACTTCTCACATCTTCTTTTCACAGCAGTTATGCAGCCCAGACACCGCCAGGAGCCCATGGCGTGCAGGTGGGCTGAAAATCATGCCCCTCAGGAATGCCCCAAGAAAAGACAAGGCTACAAACCTGGTAGGCTGAGCAGGTTGTTGTCACGCTAAGAAGAAGAACCAGTATTGCTGGTAGAAAGCAAGCACCTCATGCTCAGACCTACCAAGGTTCTTTATCATTTCCTACAGCAGAGCAAGCTTCGAAGGGGCTCTGCGTGAGCCCCCTGCTTTGATCTAGAGCTAAAAAACCTTGAAATTGGGAATCTTAGGTACCAAAGTAGGTGCTGCATCACCACAGTAAGGCAAAGGAGAATCTCCAGGGCTTTTCAGACTTCTCTTTCTTTTTCTTCTTCACTGGAAGAACCATGCAACCTCAGAAACATGCTTGCAGCCAAGTTTATACACATATGGGTATTACTGCACTGTCTTCACAGTAATTTATTCTAGGCCACTTACCACAGGATTCCAAACCTCTTAGGGCTCCCCACTGTTGACTTGAGCCAGAAACCTTCACATGTGAAAGCAGAAGTCATGGCAAAGAAACTAGTAGAAACTCTATTAGCAGCTCTGGGACCTGTGCTCATAGCAGACATACCAAAACCCATGAACTCCCAGAAAACAAGAGCCCTGTTAGCAGGGTAAGAGGGTTGGCAAGTACCAAAACTGAACAGTTTGCCTTGAAAATCTCCCTCGAGTATGTGCTCGTTGCTTTACTCAAGATGTTTTGCTGGCTCCTGGGCGCTCAGCTGGTCAGTGGCTGTTGTGCATGGTTTGCTGTGTGGGTACAGGAGAGAATCAGGGTGGGTGCTCTGAAGGGTTCTCCTGGAGTTAGTATCACTTATACGATCACCCAGCATTGCCACAACATGTTTCCAAAGGACTGCCACGTGCTATTTCTATGTCTCATTTATATCAGAAATATTTAAATGCCTTGCCAGTTTGGACCTTCAGCTTTTAGAAGAAAGAAACCTGGCTGCCTTTGCAGAGATGGAAATAAACACCAAGCTGGAAGGGAGCAGACTGGACAGAGTGGATTTCCTGGGAGGTACAATTCTGCGTGTTGCTGAATCCACCACCCACAGCATCCACTTACTCATCATGGTGCGCTTACCTACTATTTGACATTCACAGTGCTTTGAAGAACAGAGCCAGTGCTTATTATAGACAGCTACCTGGGAGGCCTAATTGCAGAGTACATCACTGATTACATTAGAGGGGGGTGTAATAACCAATGGGCTGTGGATGCAAAGTGGAACTGGCACACATGTAGCATCTACGTGATTTGTGGCTTAGAAAACTCTAGTTTTTATAGACAGGCCTCACATACACCACCTTTACACAGTCCAGTTGGGGACATCTTGTTACCTGCCCATTAAAAACTGATTTTATAATAGTAATTTTGATAAATTAATTTGCTTTTTCATAAATGGAACATATGTCCTTTTTCTTTGGTGGAAAGCCTACTTTTGCTCCAGCTCACAGCCCAAACTGTGTTCTGCTAGGAAAACTCTGATCTCCCCAAAGAGCAAAGCATTCCTTGCTTTATTGCTTTGAAGCTGAAATGCTTTCTTTAGAATTCCTCTCTCCAACTCCCTGAAAGGAGGGTGTAGCTGGAGGGGGTCGGTCTCTTCTCCCAAGGCCATGGGACAAGAGGAAACGGCCTCAAGTTGCGCCAGGGGAGGTTCAGATTGGATATTGGGAACAATTTTGACACAGAAAGGGTTATGAAGCCTTGGAATGGGCTGCCCAGGGCAGTGGTTGAGGCACCATCCCTGGAGGTATTTAAAAGCCAGGCTGACATAGTGCTTAGAGACATGGTTTAGTGATGGTTTTTTAACAGAGTTAGGTAGATCGTTGGACTAGATGATCTTAAAGGTCCCCTCCAACCCAGACAATTCTATGATTCTACAATTCTAATCCTGAAGACTTCCCAAAACTGACATTAATTAAACTCATCATGGCATGGTTAACTTCTGAGGGAGCGACAATTAGAAAATGCTCAAGGAGAAACGTCTCGCCTTTCTCTTCCTGTTCCATGCCACCATTCCGGGCCTTAAATGAAGAGTAATCCAAGCAAAAAAAAAAAGCACAAAACCTGCTTACGGCAGATGCTAGCCATTTGTTATAGTTGTTCCTGCAATGCTATCCCCAGTTTTGAGAATAAATGGCACCACTGTGATTCTGTAGTTACAACTTCACAAAACAACCCTTACCAGGCTGGGAAAGGAGGCACAGATGGGCTGATGCTTGTGTTTTAAGGCTCTCAGCTCCAAATCTAACAGCTTATTGCTCCTTCTAGAGTCTGAAGTCCAAAACTGACTTCTGGGTTAAATTCAGGGAGTAAAAAGAAAAGTGTAAAAAGAGAGTTTTGTTTGTGTAAAATGAGCAGAAGTTTCAGAATCAGAATCTGCCCCTGTGTCTCTCACTATGTGTGTGTGGATGTGTGGGTGCAGGGAGGCAGAGGAAATATGTGAGAGAAGTCATAAAAGCTACTGGATAATGCCTCTAAAGTATTTCTAAGCCATTGCACAAGTAACAATATACAGAGACTTAAATTCAGACACAAGGGTTCTATTTTATGTGGACAGAAGAATACTCATGTGGAATACGCTTACAAAGAACCTTCTTTAGGCAAAACAAACAAACAAACACTAGAGTCATTTATCTCCTTGCCCTCTTTTTGTGCTGGAATACAGGAGCTTCATAGTGTTAGAGCTTCAAACCGTGGCAGGGGCCTCCCGCTGTCCCTGCCCAGTCAATCTGCAGAATCCCACTTCAGTTCCTTCAGCTGGTGGGGAGCAGAGGGCCCATTTCATGGGAGGACAAGGTAGGGTCTATGGCAAAGCAGGCGGCGAGACTGGGATCTCTCCGAGCTGGGTAAGAAGCCAGTGGGAATTGCCAAATCCCCAAGCCAAAACAGGAAGGAACACCGTAGATTTCAGTAACAACTATACTATCAGGCCTCTTCTCTAAATACTATTCTTACAAAAGAGAACTACTCCCTGTTTGCCCAAGCATTATTTCAGTATGAAAATGGTCTTTAAAAACTGATTAGGGAATCCAAGGGCTAAAATCTTTCTTGATGCTGCTGAACAGGACCCATAGCTTTTACCTCATATTGAACTTGGAAAGGTTGGATTAATTAAATGGGGAGAGACAAGTTCAGCAGCAGAATTAACAGATTGTAACTCCCCAGCAAGAAATGGAACCACAGCATCTCAACACTGTGAGCAGCCAGCACCTATCTGTGCCAGACATGCACGTGGTCTTCTATCATGCTGTCCTTAACAGCATCCATCTCGCACCAAGAGCATCTTCAGCCTCTGACAGACAGGAAAACAAATTGGATGCAGTCATCCTAAAACACAACTTGTTTGTGCCCATTCCCATGTCTAGGGGAAGGGTCCCCGTACGAGCTGCTTGGAACAGCAGCTAGATGAAACTGGGATAAAGGAGGGACTTTCAGGTAGGTAAATCCCAAAATACAGAAAGAAGATGAAATTTGGATTAAATTAGCTCCAGATATCGAGTGTGTTAAATCATTATCAGATTTTTGAGTTTTGGTGAGGTTTGTTGTTCCTTCTCGCCCCATCTGTGAGCGGGGCAGGTTACCAGTCCCTGCCGGGGTTTGCCTTGGCTGGGGTTCCCTTTCCTTTGGCGAGGGAACGGCCGGGCAAAAGGCTGCACGTTGCCTGTACTGAAGCTGCACAGGGAATCAAGACAATGAAATGAGGCTATTAAGTCCAGGTCTGCCAAGAAATGTGGGAAGAGCAAGTGGCAATATGAAGCAAAAGGTCTACAAGGAACTTGGGAGGTGCTCCTGACAAATCTCGTTCTTACTATGGGCAGAGCCACTCTCCAAACTCCAAGCAAATGTCTTACAGCACTTTGGGAAAGCAAAGACTTCAAAGCTTCTGTCCTTGTGCTGAGAACCTTCCCTCTCATCACTACAATCTGCTCTTTTCCAAAAGCAATGAGGCAGTTATCAGGGATTCTCCTCTGCTCTGCCAAGGAGTTTTGCATGTAATAAAATTAGTGTGACTGACTGCTTTGCCCTTCCATCCAAGGTCCCATCCAAGGAGACTTCTTTGAAAACTGCTCTTTCGGAAGAAGCCATCTTCGAGCTGTTAGAAAGCGAAACATCCCAGCAGCGCTGAGTTACTGAGAAATATTTTCATGCTCAGATAACTGAAAAATTACTCTGAATTCTCCAGTTTCCCAGAAGTACTCACTTCTAGGCAGGGATCAGTCAGAAGGATTTTTAGATTGTTACATAGACTTGAGGAGTCCTCTAACAGTCTCCCCAAAAATGCACTCTCAGTCAGATATGCAGCAGTGTTAGCGTAACATTGTAACTCCCCACAATGGGGTTCTATCTCAACACCACTTGGAACAATACAATATTCATAAAAAGACACTGCTGGAATATATTATCTCATTAGCACATGATGATAAGATTAAATTGTTTGGTGTTAGAAGTTATAAGGATTACCATATCAGTGTTTAGCTTGTTTGATTTGTGTTACTTAGTGCCACTGACAGTAATCACATAAAAATTCTGGATAATTTCGAATTATTCAGTAATAATTACCAGATTGTGCTGTAGGCAAAGGGAAGTGCTGGGCTCTGCACAGCCAGCATGGCATTTGTACAATCATTCAGTGGGATGGGATTTGTACTTAAAGAAAATTGGAGATGGAGCGTGTCCAGAGAAGGGCAACGGAGCTGGTGAGGGGTCTGGAGCACAAGTCTTGTGAGGAGCGGCTGAGGGAGCTGGGGGTGTTCAGCCTGGAGAAAAGGAGGCTGAGGGGAGACCTTCTCGCTCTCTCCAACTCCCTGAAAGGAGGGTGTAGCTGGGGGGGGGTCAGTCTCTTCTCCCAAGGCCATGGGACAAGAGGAAACAGCCTCAAGTTGCGCCAGGGGAGGTTCAGATTGGATATTGGGAACAATTTTGACACAGAAAGGGTTATGAAGCCTTGGAATGGGCTGCCCAGGGCAGTGGTTGAGGCACCATCCCTGGAGGTATTTAAAAGCCAGGCTGACATAGTGCTTAGAGATATGGTTTAGTGATGGTTTTTTAACAGAGTTAGGTAGATGGTCGGACTAGATGATCTTAAAGGTCCCCTCCAACCCAGACAATTCTATGATTCTATGAAAATTGACTGAGCTCATTTCCCTCAATCTTTTTCTTTGGGAAATGTACTGCTCCTAATCAGAGCAGGACAAGACAGAAAGACATAAGAAAACTACCTAAAAAATTACCCAGCTGCTCTACAGATCCTGCAACAAGTTCTGGACCAGATTTGGGCTCTTTGGGGCAGGGAGTAGCCTATTGCCGTCTCTGGCTGCTATCATTGCAGGCTCCAAGACACTGTGGCAATACAAATAATAAGCTAGTGAGAAGAGCATTAGGTATTAACACGTGCAGTGAGCATTTGAGCACAGAGCATCTCAATTTAGTTGAACAGTTGCAGCTTTTACACACACTGTTTAGGCCGCCACTTTCACAGATTTGTTCAAAAGCTTAACTTTTATTATTTACTGTTAATTTTTGCCATCTTCAGTGTGTTCAACCTACCAGAAACACATACGTACACACATACATAAATGCAGTAGCTGCCAACCTCACAGAGATCTTTAGCTTGACGGAAAGCCATAGAATAAATAAGTAGATACATAAATGCTGAGAAGACAAGAGATGGTGAGAACAGACCTCTAAAGTCCCATTTAAAACCCCAGTAATAACTAAAATTTGCTAAGGCAACACATAGGTTTTACTCTATGAAATGAGAACTGATGGGCATGCAGAGAATTACAGACAGGAAAGGAGTTTCTGCAGGCATTACATGTGCATGTTCTTTCTCACTTTATTCATTTCTGTAAAAATTGATCCCCTGTCTTTAAAAACAGAGGATGATCCAAGAAACAGAACTGGTGTCGTGCACTGAAGCATCGAAGCTTTTCTGCTACCCAAGTTAGCCACACGATCACGGTGTCTTCCCTTGAACTCACTTATCTTTTGCCACTGCATAGTATGCTCTATCTATATTTAGAAGGCAGTTCTGCAATCCTTGCATTGAATAATACTCAACTCTGGCCAATAGTCCCCAAATCCACAAGCAGGAATTGTAAAATCACAGAAACCCAGAGCTGGAAGAGACCTCAAAAGGTCACACAGTACCTCCTTCTGCCTTCCCATCAGACCTGCCTCTCTGCACTCATCCAGCCACACATCTCCCATGCTAGAGCTTTACCACTTCCCCAGAAATCTATCACACCTGATAATGTTTTCCTTAAAATTAAACATTCATCTTCTCTGATTAAAGTCAAGCCTTTTATACTCTCTGCTTCAGTCAAAGAAAGCAGATTATCACCCTTCATCCGTCTCTTCTTTAGACTGAAAAAAAAATCCTAATTCTTTCATTTTCCTCATCCGTCTTCTCATTATTTTTATTGACTTCCTCTACATCATCTCCAGTTGGCTTGGATCTGTTGGAGCAGTAGTCCTGAGTGGAGCAGAGCTGAGGAGCTCTGTGGGCCTAGGAGGCAGCCCTTCTGTCCGTGCTCATAGGCAGACACTTCCCTTTTCACAATACCATGGCTCTGTTGACTCATGCTCAGCTGGTGACAGCCCAGACTATTTTCTGCTCTATCTGCTATTTAGCAAGCTGTTCTCTGCTTCCTTTGTCGTTCTGCAATTAATTATTCCTGTCTAGATGTCCTATCTTGCATAAGTACCTATTCCTCCTCATTTTCCCCTGGACTGTATTTCTAACTTTCGAGATCATTTTGAATTCTAGGCTTGTCCTCTCCCATATCAGCAGGGCTTACAAATGTTACAGGGATGCTTTCCATTCTGTCACCCAGGTAACTAATAAACATACTGGACTAAGGACAAACTAAGGGCTTGATTCTATATCTCTGTATTAAGCAACATTGGCTGATAACTTTACATCTAAGGAATTATCTAAATAAAGTCATAGAATCTTATAATCATAGAATTGTCTACGTTGGAAGGGACCTTTAAGATCATCTGGTCCAATCATCAACCTAACCGTGATTAAAAAAAAAAAAAAAAAAAAATCACTAACCCATGTCTCTAAGCCCTATATCAACCCGGCTTTTAAATACCACCAGGGATGGTGCCTCAACCACTGCCCTGGGCAGCCCATTCCAAGGCTTCATAACCCTTTCTGTGTCAAAATTGTTCCCAATATCCAATCTGAACCTCCCCTGGTGCAACTTGAGGCCGTTTCCTCTTGTCCCATGGCCTGTTCCTTGGGAGAAGAGACCGACCCTCCCTGGCTACACCCTCCTTTCAGGGAGTTGGAGAGAGCGAGAAGGTCTCCCCTCAGCCTCCTCTTCTCCAGGCTGAACACCCCCAGCTCCCTCAGCTGCTCCTCACAAGACTTGTGCTCCAGACCCCTCACCAGCTCCGTTGCCCTTCTCTGGACACGCTCCAGCCCCTCAGTGTCTTTTTTGTAGTGAGGGGCCCAAAACTGGACACAGCCCTCGAGGTGGGGCCCCATCAGTGCCCAGTCCAGGGGGACCATCACCTCCTGAGTCCTACTCACCATGCTGTTCCTGACACAGGCCAGGATGCTGTTGGCCTTCTTGGCCACCTGGGCACACTGCTGGCTCATGTTCAGCCGACAGGGGACCAACACCCCCAGCTCCTTTTCTGCCAGGCAGCTCCAGCCACTCTGCCCCCAGCCTGTAGCGCTGCAGGGGGTTGGTGGGACCCAAGGGCAGGACCCGGCACTTGGCCTTGTTGAACCTCATCCCGTTGGTCTCAGCCCATCCATCCAGCCTGTCCAGATCCCTCTGCAAAGCCCTTCTGCCCTCCAGCACATCAACACTCCCACCCAATTTGGTGTCATTTGCAAACTGACTGAGGGTGCACTCAATCCCCTCGTCCAGATCATTGATGAAGATGTTAAAGAGAACTGGCCCCAGTACCGAGCCCTAGGGGATACCACCCGTGACTGGCCACCAACTGGATTTAACTGGATTTAACTCTATTCACAAGTCAACTGGAGCCAAGATGGAGAAATGAGGTCTATAGAGTACAGAGGTATTAGTAACACAGATTGTTGCAGGTACTTGTCGCCGCAGGGGGATAATAAAGAGGAATGTGCTGTTAAAGCCTGTTTGGAAGGGAGGCTAAAGTGATTTTCACGCCACCAATTTTCTTTCTATCGGCCACAGCAGTTACATTCACCACAGGAAACCCACTGTAATCTGGCACAATATATGCTTTGTACTTTTGGATTTAGAACATCTTGAAACACTTTTTTCATAATTTTTCATAATCCTATGCATGTATATAAATATACAGAGACATGTGATGTCCCTGGTTTCTTGGTTTAGCTCTTACTCAGCGAGACTCCGACATCAATGACGTTGGGCACATGGGAGCATTTTGCTATGGGATACTTGAACGACCAAAGCAGCAAGGGTCTACAGGCTCCCGGAAAATCTGGGGGCTGGTTCTTTTTATTCTTATAAAAACTGTTATACCAGATTTCAATCTAAATCCAGTAAAGCACTACATCTAATACTGTGTAACACTGGATGCTTTGGAAAACAGGGTAAGAAATAGATCAATGGATGGGTTATTCTTCCTCTAACACTCTCCATGGATCTACCAATGGCTTAAGTATTTTCTGAGCAAGCATTTTTTTAAATTTTTTTTTCATTTGGGTCATCACATGTTCAAGCTTCTACCTGAATAATTTCAGCTACCATTATTTTGACTAATTTTGGCATTTCTTAAACTGAGATGGGTGGTATAAACCCCCTGGAATCTCCAATTGCATGCAGTGCCAGGGCTCCATTGATTTTCATCTCATAATGCCAATACGCACCCATCAGTGATTTGGCCTGAAACATTTTTGAAAGATTTGTCACAAGCTATCACATGAAAACTAAAAGGACAGAAGAAATTACTGTATAATTAAATTATTCAGTTTTCCACAGGGACAATGGAAAAAAAGGACAGCCTTTAAAGGATTAGAAGAAACCAGCTGCTGCAACCAAATCTGCAAATGCTGCAAAATTGAAAGATATTGCAAGAGCTGCTGAGGCCACACAAGGGCAAAATTTTAATGAAGTTCCACTAGAAATGCACAAGCAGTAATTGCATGACCCAACTGAAAATCTGAGAAACAAGGTTAAACAGGAAATAAGACAGCAGTTACAGTTGTTGAAACATTAGCTCAAACATTCCCAAACAGAGAAAAAGATAACACATTTTCCATGTTGGAGCAGATTTGCTCAGCTCAGTTCCTGTGTGCCCAAAGATAAAAGATAAGCACATGGAGCAGTATGGATATGTACGGAGACCAGGAAGGGACAATGCCCCACTTCTACCTCAAGTATCCTTTTATCTCTCATGAATTTGTATGTGCTTGGCTTTTTTATTTTAAGTTACAGCCTCCGCTATCCCATCACAGATATCCCGAGTGAGCACCACTCAGTTCATTTTCCTTCCTGTAATTTATACCTTCTGCTCTGAAGCTTTGCGTGTGCAGAATATCAGAGGGGTTAAATTCCAAGTGCTGAGGCCACTTGTATGTGTGTCTGGTGAAATGGAAAGAACAGAAAATACAATCTCATTTGAAAATTAATTTTAGCCGCCCAGTCCATTCATAAACGTTCCTTTCAGCAAAGTGATTCCCCCCATGCCAATTGTCTCAGGAACAAAAAAAAATGGCTAAATAGACACTGACTGCTTTTATGGCACAGTGTGTTAAAGAAATTCTGTACTATTTTTTGGTACCACACCTACTGTACTTTATGCTATAGAGAATCAATATAAAGCATTTTGATGATATTTTCTGATAGCTGTTGATGAAAGGAAGACATGGAAAAAAGACATGGATACAGAACAAGGAGTCAAGAAATCTGGGCTGGGTTGTTTGGGTTTTTTTTGCTGTGCTGCTTTGTTCATGACATAACTAGTGACTTTGATTTCAGTGACTCAGTTTTTTCATCTGTAAAACGAGGATAACGTGAATGTCTCTCAGTGGCATGGTGAAATTTAATTTCAGCATGTGTACAAAGCACATTGAGATTGCTAAGGGGCAATGTATTACTACTATATATTATAAGGGCAAACTTGGGAAATTTGGCACAGAATGTTTTGGGTTTTTTCCCCTTTAGCTGACCTGCTGTTTTAAGTAATAATAATTGGCATTCTTTTAACACCGAGAGGAAACGACAAAGGATTCTCTGTACACATGCTAAAGTGGGGAAAGCTGGTATAACAAAGAACAGGGCAAGTCTGTGGTCTGAAAATTCAAGTTAAAATGGAGCTGAATTTTTGTAAGGTTCCTTTTTACTTTCTTGAAACACTATGTGATCTCCCTGCTACTTTTTCTCCATTCTTCTCATTATGGGCTAATTCTGTGGCCCTCTGACAGGTAAACTTTCTGTTTACAATTTCAAAGGCAGTTTTCTGCACCCAGCCCAAAGAACCTACCCTTTAATATGGCCACAGATAATGTTTTATCCTCACTCTTCCCAGAGCTTAAATCCAGAGACAAAACGAGAAGATACTATTCTAGAGCTCATTGATAACCAAATAAGCAGCAAAATTCGATCCAATAGTAACTGAGCAGGCAGGTGACACATCCAAGTTAACACAGATGGGATCTGGGAATTCATTCAATGGGGCTTGAGTGATGTTTTTCCTGGCTGGCAGGATCACCTCACCTTACCCTTACCCCACTCTTCTTTTGGAAACACGTACAAAAACAGTGGTGCTTGAAACATGGGACTTAACCCGGTGGCAAGCCAGTGAGCACCTGGTTATGCAGTGGGTACAACCCAACTTAAAATGTTTACAGCTGCTTTCTTGTGAATCCTGTGAACCCACATTTCCACAGGACTGATAAATCCTGGGA
The DNA here is from genome assembly GCA_013399435.1 of Arenaria interpres. Taxonomy (NCBI): domain Eukaryota; kingdom Metazoa; phylum Chordata; class Aves; order Charadriiformes; family Scolopacidae; genus Arenaria; species Arenaria interpres. Next base: position 8,002 of record VXAK01020413.1, on the reverse strand, counting down.
TGTGCTTCACCTTCAGATCGCTCAAGCCTAGCAAATTGTCCATAGCACCCTTCCAGCCTCAACCCTTGCAGGCTTGTCCAGCCGTGTTCTCTATTGCTTCAGGCCAATGCTGCATTTGCTATGACAAGGTGACTCCACTAAGCCACCTCCAACTCCTGTCTGTCTGAAACCAAGCCTAAAACTTCGTGAACCACCTGAAAACTCAGCCCTCCCTCCCTTTGGCTGGAACCTGTTTGTTGGAAAAGTGAGTTTACAGACCGACTGTTTATAACGGCTCATTACCCCCGTTCGCTGCCGAGAGGTCTCCCTCACTTTCTTTGCCAGAGCTCCCTGTCGGAAGGGGATTCATCATCGTTAATGCTGGGGGTAAATTTACAGTTGCTGCGGGAACCGAAGTTACCCCTCGGGCCGGCCCGTGGGGCAGCTGGCGAGCGGGCCCTGTCTCAGAGTTCTGAGGCGGCCTGGGTTGCTGGGCCCCGCCTCGGGCCGGGCCCCGTGGAGCGGCCGTTTCCAACGGCTCCTTCACCACGGGACGGAGCAAGGGGGAGGTCCCCCCAGGCCGCCAGAGAGGGGGGTAGCCCCGGGGCAACGGAGACAAAGGGTTTCTTGCACCGCACCGCCGGGCGGCAAGTCCGGAGCGGGGTCTGTGAACGGCAGGGCGGGCGCCGGGAGGGCGCTGAGGCGAGGCGCGGCCCGGCACGGCCCTGCCCTGGAGGCCCGGCGGCAGCGCCGGGGGGCGGTGCGGAGCCTGCGCACTGCGCTCCCGCGTCCCCCTTCTGCCCGGCCGGCAGTCGCGCGTCCCGGCGCTGAAGATGGCGGAGGGCGGCGGTGGGGCCCCCCCTCCCTCCTGCTCTTCCTCCTCCTCCTTGAAGGGGCTGCGGGAGCAGATGGGTAAGAGCGGGCAGTGCGGCCGGGAGGGGGAAAGATAAGGGGGGTGTGTGTGTGTCTGAGGACCTGTGCTGCGGCGGCCCAAGGCCGGGTGTCCTTCCCCCCGTTCGCCTTCCGCCCCGCAGTACGCCCGGCCCCCTTCCCGAGGCGTGGGGGGAAGAAGAAAGGGTAGCGGGATGTGGGGCCGTCGGGCTTTGTGTCCAGCCGGCGGCGGGCTGAGGGGGGGGCCTCCGCCGGCGGGGCTGCCTGGCCCCGCTTCCTCAGCCGGTGGGGCTGAGCAGCGTCCTTCTCCCCCCCGCCCCCGCCCCCGAGGCGTAAATTGCTGACTGGGGACCTCTCGCAGCAGCAGGGCCGGCCGCAGGACAGCTTCGTGACACGGGGTGGCCCGCTTTTCACCGTTTCTTGGCGGGCTGAGCTTCTCGGTGGCTGTGGCGGGCGGGCTGGCGGCTGTGGCAGGCGGCTCGTCCCGGCGGCGTGTCCGGGGGCTGCTCCGACACCGAGAGCAGAGGGCAGGGGCAGTCTGCGGCATTGATTCCTAACCAAAGACAGGATGACTCTTTAATTATTTTTTTACCGTTTTAAACTACTGTTTTAGGAGTGCTAAAGAAACTCTTGGTTTGGTTTTGTCCTCGAGTGTGTTTATGTGCCTACTGATACTGAAGGTCCTTGGTAATGTCATACCCTGCAGTGGGTATTGGGCATGCACGGTGTATGTTCCGAGCATAATTTCATGGCACATCTCCGCAGGTTAGCTTTGTGGGTGAGCCGTAGGAAAAGGTAAACGTTTTCTTATTCCAGACTAAAGGAAAGGGTTTTGTGGTTTGATCTAAACTTACCTGGATTATGTATAAAACATACTCTGACAGCCCATTGTTTGGTTGTTTTCAATGTACCTGTGTAATTACATGAAGAGGAGTGCTGGCAGAAGGTCCCGAATGCACAACTCTCATCTGGCAGTCCTTCAGTCTGTTGTGTGTCAGAAATATTATTTAATTACTTTTCACTTTGCTTTCAAAATTAAGACAATCTAGTGCTCCAGAAGGATAACAATCCGCCAAAAGATAGCACATCTCACCTACACAGCCCATGTCTATTTGATCCTTATTCTCCCTGCTAGAACTGCTGAATTTCCTTTTGTGTATTGCATGCACTTAAACTGTGGCCCCTAAGTTTTACTAAAGACGGGCACCCACATTTGCTGATGGCTGTCATGACCTAGATTTTGTCTCCAAACCAGGGGAGATTCCTTGAACCAGGCAGCTCTGTCTACGTTTGGATATGCACGTTCTAATATGCACATCATGTTAAAAAACAAACAAAAACATCTCCCCTCACTAGATCCTGGAAAGGACAGACCTTGATTATTTTTTTTTTTTCCCAAGGGGGTAGAAGTCACTGAACCAGAATCTGAACTTCAATTTATATCGAATGCGTTTCTTGGAGTTCTGTGTTAGAGGATGAACTCCCTGCTGATGTGAGTTGAGGCAATACTGTCTGTGAGTGCGCAGGCCACTGCAGTTCTGCTCCCGACTTCTTGTCAGCAGCACTCCCTTGCTCTCTGGGGAAAGCAAATGATGTTTAGAAATCATCTTTGCAATCCCGTGGTTAACAATGGAATTCGCAAGATAATTGCCACTGTGTTTGCTGCTGTTTGGAGAAGTTGTGAGCAGCAACCAAGTCTGATACCGCAGCTGTTTGGAGAAGATGTAGAAAAATAAGGCAGGAGGAGGAACCTCGTTCAGTCCCACGCTGCCCTTCAGCAGGTTCAGAGAGGGACGTAACTTTCTGCCTTTCTAAGCTCGGTTGGCTGGCTGGGGAGATTCTCACATCCAAAACACCTTCTAACTAGAATACTTATATCTGGTTTCTGCTGGTCTCTGGGCAATTATGTGCTTTGCGTTTCTTAATCAATCTGGAGCACAAACATCTTCGCAAAACATACAGTACTGTGCACCTTCAGTCATTTGCCAGTAAACTTCTGGTTGGGAATCTCATGCTTAAGGACAATAGATATAAATTTGCAACATCTTGCTGAGAAAGCACGGCTCTTTCTGGTAGTCTGCCTGGGTGGTTGTGTACATACACTTTTTGTATAGTTACCTTTTGCATAGGTTCTTTTTCTGGGCCCTAATTACAAGACGCTGCTCGGTTCTTGTTCCCTGCTTCCACTGTCACCAGCCTCTTGATGCTGGTTTGGTCTCTGGCTGATTGGTGCTTGTTAATTATTTTAGGACTTGAAAGTGTAGAATCCCGTAGTGCCACTTGTTACTAATTTCCGTACCAGTGTGGTAAGTTTAAAGAGAATCTTTTTCTTGCCAATTCAAGCTAGTATTGAGGTGAGGAAAAGGTGTTTCTCTTTCTTGGAGTATCAACTGTAATTAAGATTCTACAGGCCAGATCATGCCAGCTGTGTCAGTTCTACGATTCCTTTGTAATCATTTTCTGCCCTTACACTCTTGTCCAATCTCATTTCCTTTAGTTGAATGACTAAAAGCAAAATTTGCTGCTGAAACTAGAAGCCAGTTAACATTTTTAGCAGTGATGCATGATCATCACTTAACATTAGAAATTAATTGTGATTGTACACTGGTGTGTAAATGGCAGTTTCTTATTCCATTCTTATGATCCGTTCTTGATGACATCTGCTGTCATCCTTCAGGGATGAAGAGGAATTTTTTCCAATATTCTAATACCATAAGCACTGCTGAGGTCGTTAAGATTTCAGAAGAGAGTAGTAGTCAGTTACTTGTGGTTTAGCCAGTAGATGAGGTTTTTCTTGAATAGTATGGGTAATCAGAATAGAAATACTTATAATTTAAGCTGTTGTAGCCTACATTTATTGTTTTAGCTTCATTTTCACTGAAATACGAAAATCTCCCATTCTGTCTTTTGTAATATTGGTGGCAGATAATGTCTATTTGCTTTTTGCCAGAGCTTGGCTTCACTGTTCCTGGGATTTCCACTCGTTATTGAAGTACTGCTGTGAAGGCTGTTAAAAACAGTATATTAAAATGCTATATGCATGTTTTTCCTTTCCAAGATCTGGATATCTTTTGGGAAACCTGTCTCAGGACATGGGATAAAAATTAAGTGCCTTTTTTAACAAATCTAGCTGTAGGCATAATTCTCATGACCTGCATGGCCAAGCCCAGTTTGGTCGGAAGTTGTCTAATAAAATTAACAGCTTCATTCCCTCTCACCAGTTGTTTCTCCCTATGTGAGTGACACTGTCTGGCTTTGTCAATCTTGCCTGGAGCACAGTTCCTGGTGACTTCTTTACCAAATACACATATATAGAATTGGTGTGAAAAGAAGGCTGGTTGGATAACTAATAGTGAAACTTCACTGCTCAAGCAAGTAGTGAGGAACACGCACAGAATTGTCTGGTCTCTAGGTAATAGGTATAAAAGGTAATTTAGGAACACAAGTTCGTATCAACAGCTGTGGAAGTACTAAAGACCTCCTTGGCAGAGCCCTGGTGGCAAAGTCTCACAGCAGAACCTGGTGAGTGCTGTCTAGAGAAAATGCTTTAGGATCCAGAAGCATCTGTCGGTCAGCCAACCGCTGAGTTAACCTCTGCATCAGAGCTGCTTGCTGGAGGAAAGAATTTACTTTTGAATTTGGATCCTTAAAAACCTTTGGGTTTTACAGAGTAGTTGTGAGTAGAGGTGGGCTTCAGAACTTTTCTGGAAAGCTGCAGGACAAGGAAGTGATTCCTTTGCCAGGTTTCTGATAGCGTGGGGGTGCTACAGTAAGAGCATCTTCAGCATTCGGTATTGTTTTACTCGGTGGTGTTTGTACCAATGGCTTGTATGTGTGGCCATCTGCAGAGCAAAGATGGCCCGGTGACTGGGGCTTTCAGCTGGTGTTCACCGGGCCTGGCTTCAGTTTCTTGTTTCATCAAACTCCTGATAACTTTGGAGAAAGTCTTCAAGGTTTTTCTTTGCTTCATCTTTTTTCCCTACGTGGAAGTAATAGTAATGCTGCTTTAGAGAGTGCCAAGGTGATAAATGCAAAGAACTGCACGGAAATTGCATTTCACATAGATCCCAGGGGTGAAAGAGAACATTCCCAAGCCAGGCTGAGAACTTAATGTACTTGTAGTGGCTATGAGCTTTAATTTCATTTTCTTCTTCACGGAAACGCAATAGTATGGAGTAGGGATAATTTCATGCTGATTCATAAAGATGTATGCTATGTACTAGGAGCTTAGCATTTTGAAGATTACTTCCAGTTGTAAGTAGTTTATTTAAAAAAAAAAAAGTTTTATTCTAATTTGAAACTTTAAATTCTTGAGATTTCTCCAAATGTATTCAAGAAAGATGGCTTGCTGTAAAGCAAAAAAAAATCTCAAAAACATGTGCATATACAGCATATTTTTGGAAATGCCTCATACAGAATATTCCATTCTCTACATGTTTCTTCATGTGTTAAAATTGCAGAAGATAAATTTGGATTCCATACTTCAATTCAGATGAAAGTATTAAACAAATAATGACTTGCAAAGATTGTAACTCTAATGGGGAGAGCCCAGAGATACTGTGGCTTGTAGTATCCCTAACTGGGCACAACTGTAAAATGTGACCAAAAAGAAAACAGATGGCAATTAAGGAAAGCCCTGGGTTGCTATGAGATAAATGGAAGAAGTACCCTGGGTTAGTAGTAATCGTAAGGGTATCAAGTGCTGCTGTCTATCTCTGAACTTGATTCAGTGATTGGAGGTGCTTGCAGCCCTGTTGTGAAAGGATACCCTGACAAATAAAATTCTGAGCGTGCAATTTTAATGACTTCTCTGAACATGACTTATCAGATGATTTGAAATATTTTAAAAACTAACTAGGGACTCCAAATTCCTGATCTACCACAAATAAATTAGAACTGTTTGGCTTCCAATTACTCAGCCTACAACCAGGTAATTCTTAATTGATGATATGCTTTCCATGTGTTTGCACATGCCTGTCCAATAATTAAAACTGTTCTAGATGCTGGTGACTAACTTGTTTGGAGTGTGGGATTCACGGAAGAAAAATCAAATGTTGACATGGAACGGTGTGGTTTTGTTGGCAAGAGAAGCCGCGGCTGCCCTCCATTGTCCTGCAGCCATCCACCCCATGTGTCTGTGGTGTTCCAGGTACTTCAATGGACACAAGCCTGTGCTTTTCAGGAAGGAATGCCACGTTGCTTCACGTTTGTTTTCTTCTAAATTATTTTCATTTTCCAGTCAGTTTTGAACTTCTGCTTTCTAGGGGAAGGATCCACAGCTGAAGTTGCCTTTGAAAAAAAGACAGTTGCCACCAGCTGTGCTCAGAAAAACCTCTGTCTTTCCTCATAGTATTTTTTGCCTTCACAATTCACAGAGAACTTTAAAAATTCTGTTTTATGAGTACTTAACTGGCTCTTAATTTACATTCACTCGTAGAGAGTTTAAATGCACTCGTTTAAATGCACTGACCTGAATCTTGGGAGAGAGCAAAGATACTGTAGTGCCCTGTGAATCACCTTCTCTGGGCAATTGTTTTAAAGCTTCCAAGTTCTAAAATACCCTCCCCTCAAGTCTGAGAGGGATTGGCTACAAGAATATAGAAATCCTGTAAAGATCTTTATGCTTGATGTAATTTCATAGAACACATTCATTCATTTTAAAGTTTATCCTCTGCTTAGTTTTGCCAAGAAAATTTCTTAAAGGAACACAATTTTGTGGCACAGCGTTGATCAATGGTATGTAATTTGTGTTCTGGACATTGAGAACTGAGGACGGTTGTCTCCAGATCAGTGTGTGTCACCTTACTTCCAGACTTCTCTGAGGGACTATCTGCCACTAGGTAATGAACTAAGCAAAACTATAGTCTCTTTATTGGTCTCTTTTTGCGATTTTTATCCTGCTTGGTTTTTTTTACACCCATTTGTCATTTTTCAGTTACCTGTTCTTACAGCTCTTTGGGGCTGGGACTGATTTGTGATCGCTTTGCTGGGGTATTACATTACTTGCAGTGGAATGCCTCAGAGCTTTTGGTTTTAATTAGTTAGGTTAAGCATACAGTTTTAAGAAAACTTGCAGTTTAATTAATTTTACGTTTTGTACCACCATGTTCTGCTTTAACCAGTGGGTTTGCTGCATTAAGACCTGGTAGTGTCTATGAGAACTGTTCCAGTGCGTGACTGTATTGAGTGATTTGATGTGAATCTGATCTCTTGGGGGTAAATGCCAATACAATCCCTTTTCTTCTGAAGCAGGTACAGCGTTTGAATGAGCTCTGAAGTTACCACGAGAAATTTATCAAGTGTAAAAGGCTAAAGGAGTAGTTTTCACTGCTGCTGTGTAAAGGAGTTATTGTCCTTCCCTCTAAAGAAAGCTCAAATGGTGTTTTCACAAGGTTTGTCTCAAGTTAGTTGTGACTTGTAGTGCTGGGCTGTGTTCTTTGCTGGCATTGTTTGGGCTAGGTGTATTAAAGCCCGCAGATGTGGGGACAAAAGCGTTTACAAGGACAGGGTTGGAGTGAGCAAAAGCAAGCAGACTGCTCCGGGAAGGGAGAAGTAGCGGATAGAAGTTAGCTGATTTCCGGTGTTAGGGACAGTGCAGTATAAAAGAAAGAAAGAATACAATGGCAAAAACAGATGTGGAAGAGGAGGAGAGAGCAGAGGTTTGTCTTGAAGTTGTTTTTTTCCGTGCCTGCGCAGGAGCGTGAACAGGAGTCGGTTTAAGGCAGCCTCCAGAGCTGGAGGAGCAAAGCAGAACTAGCTGATCTGTGACTCTCTGGGTTTCGCTGACACTTGAGCTTGAACTGTGGTGGGAACTAAACTGCTCTGTGCAAGTTAAAAGTGGGACTGCTCTGTCATCGTTCAGCCAGTCAAATATGAGTGACAAAAAAATGTTGTGTTTTTTTTTTTTTTAATCTAGTCCAGGAGCCTGAAGCACTGTAAAATGTTAGTAAAGAAAGAGAATGACCTACTCACTATACAGCAGAGTGGCTACTAATAATCTTCCACTCTGTGTTTAAAACTCCACCATTTTACCTTTTTTGTCCTTTAGCTGTAAAACCTGTGACTAATTCTGTCAGTTTTGGAGCATTTAATCTGTAAAATCTTTATATATGAGATATATACCTTTATATAT
>VXAK01020399.1:0-17622 GCA_013399435.1 Arenaria interpres | reverse complement strand
TACCTGAAGGGGGCCTACAAGACAGGTGAGGAGGGACTCTTTAGCAGGGAATGCAGAATACAATGAGGGGTAATGGTTTTAAACTGAAAGAGGGGATATTTAGATTGGATATCTGAAAGACATTCTTTACTGTAAGGGTGGTGAGACACTGGAACAGGTTGAAGAACAGAGAAGCTGTGGATATCCATTCCCTGGAAGTGTTCAAGGCCAGGCTGGATGGGGCTTTGAGCAACCTGGTCTGGTGGGAGGTGTCCCTGCCCATGGCAGGAGGGTTGGAACTAGATAATCTTTAAGGTCCCTTCCAACCCAAACCATTCTATGATTCAATATGTTGCCTTTCAGAACTGTTTGAGTAAGTGTTTTGCTGCGAAAGGCACTTGGCTTTGTGATCAAAGCGTGGGTAGGAAAAAAATTACATCCAACTGCACGTTTAATTCTGTGTCTAGACTGTTTATGTGGCTGTTGTATATTCAGATTGGCAACAAAGCAATAGCGAGGTCATCAGGCTCCTAGGTGACAACTCTAATCACAGAGCTAGCAGTTACTTTGGTCTAAATGAGGCCTTTACAGACATGAAGTGTGATCTCCCATTTTCCCTGAAAAAATATGTTTTATATTATATTTATACATAAATAATATATATCTTTCTGAAAGATACTGGTTTCATCCTAACGTGAAACAAGTTATTGTCCCACGACATGGAAAAAAGCTTCCTGTGAATAATGCTTAGCAACAAACCTATTTCTCCATTATTTTACCTTGTTTGCATACTATATTTAGGTAGATTTGTGCAGAATGAGTCAGCAAAGTGATGCTCACACTAGGATTAGAACTTCCACTTCACCTGAGAAAGCAGTAGCCAAAAAGAGAGGATGAAGATACATTAACAGATATCAGACCTAGTGAAATACTGAGGAAATGAAATCAGGTTAGAGAAACAAGGACATATGGTCTCCTGCATCTGTTGAGAAGGAAGGAGAACAGGTAGGTGCCTAGTGTGCACTGTAGCAAAACACATGGCTTACTTGCACATGCAGCAATAAAAGATGTGTATCTGGCATACTGCTCTCCTCATCTTTCTGTTCTTCCTCTTTCCATACTAATCCTGTTAATGTTGTGTATGCATTGGGATATCCTGATGTCAAAGTCCTGGATTTTGCCCATCTGGCTGTTTATCCATCCTGCTGAGCCTTGCTGGTGGAGCACGTGTTCCTCTCAGGTCAAACCACTCAAAGACAAAAGTTGTTTTATGGTTTGCTGTCGCAGAAGGTTACATGTAAGATCAAGCACAAAGGAAACACTTCAAAAAAAAAGATCTGTCTTCATTCACTACAGCAGATTTGCTGTTAGTCTTATCTGGGCTTTGTGCATATGACTTGGTTACTTCTGAACCAGACAGCTTGGATGTTCTTTAATTTTTTCCTAAGTGCATTCACCAATGCCAACGTTACTTGTGCTTCATGCCCTTGATTTCTTATTATCTGTAAGTCCTGTTCATACTGTGCTGATAGCTCAAGTTCCTGGTTTCCTGTTCCTTACTGCTGAGTTCAGCTAGGGCTGGCTTTCTTTGCCTCTCTACAGTACTGCCAGTGCCCATGTGCCAGCTGGCAATAGGCATTTCAGAGCTGACATAGGCCAAGGATCGATGCAGACTGAGTCTAATTGCTCTTAATGGGAAACATGGCACTTTCTGGGACCTGTGACTTCACTGGGTGCTGTGGAAAGAGGAGGCACCATTTTCACTGGTGAGAGCCTGCAGCAAGCAGACCTGACAGACCATCTAAACAGTGACTGGAGGATCATAGTGGAAGATCTGTTTGTACCATGTGAGCTATTATGCCAACAACAGTTGCCTTTATTGGCCAAGTGCCAGGGAAGACTGGCAATGTGGAGGACTTTTTGCTGAAAGCAGGTCTGAACTATTAAGCCGATGTTTTATTGCTCAGATTTTCAAAGAGTTTGCAGAATGCTTGGAGTCTGGCCAAAGAAATGCATTCATTAAATCAACCAATGGACAATGTAATGTTTTAGTAATATATTATGTTTCCCTGGCAAACCTTGAAAATATAGGACTTGCATCTCTCCTGAACAGACTGTCTCTTTTTAAAAGAGCTTTCTTTTCTTGCTGTCAGTTGCATTGTGTGCTAGATATTGGCAATCAGTAACAGAGCGCAGAGAAATCAGAAGAGAGCTAGTCAAAGGAAGAAACATAACCTGAGGATCTACTCTCTTATTTTTGCCTATGTCCCTGGTGACTAAAGCTACTAAATGTGGCTGCAGACAGGAACCATTTCAAGTAAATTATTTTTTCTTCTCTCCAGCTTGGACAGATGAAGGAAAGACCTTACGTAACTTTCTCAGGTTGAAAAGCAATCAGATATACCCGTCAAATATGTACCTGACTAAGCAACTAAGCACCAGTATAAAAAAAAAGTTGTGATTTCAATTTGTGTGGTGCAGTTTTGCTTCCTGCTAAAATTGCCTGGGACCATGCTTGCTTCTTGCCACTGGAAAATCATCATCCCATTATTTAGAAGCTCGGATATAGATTTACATGTCAACATACAAGGATTCATTGTTGAATCATTTGGTTGCAATTTCGTGCTTGGAAATCAATCAGAACTGTTCGAGATCATGAAACAAATGCGAGGAAAGTGTTCTGTTTGGATTTCCTCGGCTCAGTTCAGTATCAGACGACAGGCTTTTTTACTAATCTTCTATTTTCATTTAGGTGCCATGTGCCTGTAACACAAAATTGCCTTAGACTTGTTCGGAATCAGGGAAAGGAGGCCAAAGTCACCAGAAATTTACACAGAACTGGCGAGAGGAGGGTGACCAGAATTTAACTACCAGGTAGTTAAATGGCCTTGAACAGAAGAAAATTGCATGGAAATGAAGCAGCTTCCCTTGAGACAAAAGATACTCAGCTAGCCTGACAACAAATTCTGTGCCCTCAAGCTGTGGTACCTTTCTTTTCCTTTTGCCTTAGGAAATTGGCAAGGATATGCACTGCTTGCCAAATAGCAGTTTGTTCGCTGTCAGCAGCACCTGGAGGTGACACAACCAAAACCCATTTTTTGCAGATTCTCGATAGTGGCCAGTTGTTGAGCTGAAAAGAGAGGAATCATCAGATGTTGCTTATCAAACAAAGACATAGTCTTCATGCTCAGCACCTCAAAGAAAACTTAGGTTTTCAGTTCTTAGGACTCAAAAAAAGACCTTTGTTCCTTTGAAGTAATAGCAGGCGATGTGAAATGAATTTTAATCAGGACCTGCCAATATCTATCAGTGCACAACATTTCATATCACAGATAGTAAGCGTCTGGAGAAAATGACAGACTGCAGAAAGTAAAATCTGGAGGCAAAGCACAGAATTTCCAGTCTCCAGGTCAGATAAGGGGACCAAATGTCTTTTGAGTATCAGCAGTGCCTTCCACCAAAGGATAAAAAGAACAAGACAACTGCTTTTATACCTATCCTTTATATGATTCTAGTTTTTCAAGGATTTTTGAAAATTTGTCATTAAAACCTGAATGAAATGAATGTGTTTACAAAAGAAGTACAAATTTTAGCAAAACAAATAGAATGATGGTCTGCAATATAGCTGCAAATATTCAAATATTCACTGTTTCCTGATAAAACTACTTGACGTTGTAACGGAAAATATGATGTAGAAGTTAAACTTAAAAATGCAGAAACCAGTCGCATCAATCATTAACTGTCAGTGCAGAGGCACTTAAAAACAGGATAATAGAAAGGACAGATTGAATAAATAAGCAGTGATTCTGTTATTCTTGTTTTACTCACATTCTGGGAGGTGTTTTGCCTTAGTGTTCATCTTCTGTAACATGAAGTTGTGATGGATCTCTTAGGAAGACATGATTATTTTCAAAGGCAAAGAGATGAAATAAGAACGACCTCACAATTAATATCATTAGCTCTTTTGCATATGGCACTAAACTGGGACATGAATCTTGGTTACAGATATCAAGACTGTAAATGTGCACAGTTTTGGGGAAAATAACCAATCAATGCTATTAAACTCTATAAAAAGGGAGGATGATAGACAAGATAGAAAAAATAATGTGTGTCAGAGCTTTTATTATTTCACCTCCAGTCCTCTGGGATCAAAGTGTCTTACTGAAGTAAGGCCAGGCTCTCTGTTTATTTAACTTCAGGACATAAGCCAGTCTTCCTAAGATATTATAGTGATATTTTGTTTAAGTGTTTTTTGCTATCATTTCTCTGAAGCAAGTCTCCTTGTAAGCAGACTAGCTGTAACTTAAGTCTTACACTGTAAAGAGACTCCTGTATTCCCAAATTCTTCCAGGGATCCTAGGGATATTCTTCTTTAGAAGTCACTGGTAAGAACAGTCTTGTTTCCAGGTCTCACAGTACTGACCATCATAATGATGAAAATAATGGTGGAAAAAAGGAAATCAGAATTAGATGGATGGGTAGCAGTAAAACACTTTTAAAAACGTCTAATGGGAAGAAACACAAGATATTATGTGCCAAAGAGTAGGATTTTACTCTTTTCAGACGGCAATGCACGCAACAGAGAAAACATGTTACTCACAGGACAACCAATGCTTACAGACAGGTATTTCTACATATTTGGGCCACAGGGAGTGTGGACCCACATGTCACAACACTGAGGCAGAAGAGAGCACAGCTGAAGCTGGTGTGAGATGGCAAATGCCCTTGTCTCTTCTGGTTATTGGACTTCTGTTTTGACATCACTCTCGGATTATAAGCAAGATTTTAAGACTTCATTCCTACCTTTTTTCCTTTTCTCCCCCTTCACCTGTGTCATCTTCCTTGTCACTTTCCCCGCTGAAAAAAAAGGTAAAAGCTAGACCAATGGCTATAGCACTTGTTAATATGCTGCAGGGAGAGAGATGTGTCTAGATCAAGACTCATGCTTGCAGCTAAACACATGGAGAGCTAAAATGAGCATGCACAGCACCCGCAGTCATGCCCTTAGAGAAACTAATAGAAAAATACTCAGAGCTGAAAACAAACATCACTAACACTGAACAACAATTTACCCCAGGACTGTGTTCCAATCTGGCGAAAAAAGTGCTAGAAAAAAGGGCATTATCCTGGGACCTTCACAAAACACATCAGGATTTTCTATGTCCTGTAAGGATCTGCTTGGTTGTTGTTTATTTTTGTCTTTTTTTGTTTGTTTTTTGTTTTTCTGAAAGAACACTGAGATATTTTGCAGGTTTCTTATCAGAGAGTGTTAAATGCAAAATGGATGTTTACCATCCAGTTCAGAATGAAACAACTAGACACTCTCAGGACATCATATCCTTATGATATGCTTCAAAGCCCCAGATGGTACAAGCAAAAGGAATATTTATCCTTCAAATATGAAACAATGCTCTAATTGGTATGGAAAATGCCAATTTCACACCTGCCTACAATCTCCTTCTCAAATACTGTCATAACCATCATATTCCTCAGAAATTCCCATTGCAATTCTTGCTGAACACAGCAAATCTAAGATATAGGCATGGCTAGAATACTGTTACGTGCTTGAAGGCAATCTGAAAAATAACCTATGTTATTGTACAGAGTTTATAAGCACTGAGGCTGTTTCTTGAATCAGCCAAGGAAAATGCATGCTGTCTGCAAAAAACTACTAAGAAGCTGGACAGATTTACTTCTCGCTGAGGGATGCACATCATACTGGCTATAAAAATCTCATGAAATTTATCATGCTTGTGTTCAAATGAACTGTGCAACTTTAACATTTGAAATTACTCATCACACAGCACCAATCCTAGCCTGCTTTCTGGGCCAGTAACAAACCAGAAAATCTACTGAAACAAAACCTAACAGAACTCCCTCTTTAAACATCTGTTTAGCTACCCACAAATCTATTCTTGGTATTTTTACAGCGACCATCTCCTTATATTTTCAGTTGTGAAGGCATGAGACTAAGAGGATTTGAAGCAGTGTCAGGTGATGATAACACGAGTGAATTGCAGGGATTCCCACCTCCTGAAGTGCTATAAAAGTCACTCTGGAATATCTTACTGCAGTTGTTGTGCTTTTTCCCCTGTAATCATAACAACCTGCATTGCTAACCACAGCCAGTTACTACTACAGGTGCAGAGGATAGCGTAGCTGAGAGATTGTGATGAGATCTCTGATTTCACAGTGCCAATTTCTGATTATGACCACACTTCCTGGATTTATTATGGTATCATAATAAGGTAATACAACACACAAAATCCTAGGATGACCTCTTGATGCATTCTGGCTGGGAGGACCTTTTTTCCATGTAGACAAAGAGGGCCTTAGATCAAATTAAGTTATAAGGGGTGAAAAGAAATATTCTGGTTTTATTTGTGTAGACTTGCCAAACTGAATGATTGAATTCAAGTCTAAATAAGACAAAAACATTAAAAAAAGAATGTTTTACAACTTTGCAGGTGGTTGCAATTTTCTTCTCCAAATATATTTTTTTCTGCTTTGTTCCAGTCTTTCTACCTTGTCTGAAAGATGACGGTGGAACAAAATGTGTTTTGCTTCATTGATGTTTCTCACCAGTTTTCCATTAGGAAGGCTGGTGTGTGTGGAGTCTGACTGATGCCTGCAGGATCAATACAGATACAGTTTGAATCTGCTCCATCTTTGTGTTTCTGGGAGACAAGCTTGTCTAATGGTACAGCTCTGTTGCAGTGGTGTTGCCATTGCTTCCTAGGAGCAAGAATTTTTGTCCACTGTCCTTCAAAAACAGGTGAGACCGGGACTTTTCGCCCCTGAAAAGATGGAAATGGAGAGGAAAAATATTCTGTTTACCAGGGAAAGAGGATTGTGTCTGTCTTTCTCACCCAAGTAGAAAGCTCATAAAAGCCTGTGTTTTCACTAGTGGAGTACATGCTGCAATAACATGGAAAAAACTGCCAGAAAATGTGAATTTTGTTTAAAACTTTGGCACAACATTCCCAGTTTTACAAGTACTCTAGTGAAAGAATAATCATCCTCCTACTCCTGGGCCATTGATTCCCCTTTCAACATTTCAGCATTTCTCAGCAAATGAAGAAATCTTCAATGTTTTCTTCAGAATTGCATCCCCCAAATCTAAACTAAAAATGCAACCCCTTCACACATCTCCAACCCACAGACTTTTTTTGTATCTGAAGAGCTTTTTCACATCTCTGTACACACTTCCCTTCTGAGCTGCCCTCTCACTGTGAGCAACAAATCCGCACAGCACCCTGACTACTTATTAAGTTCTGAGAATGTGTTCACTAACATAAAGATATCAACTGAAGGCTGTGGCTGCTCTGGAGAAGTTAATCAAAAATGTGTAAGAGAGAAGAACATAGCACTATGAAACTGAGGGAAAAGATTAGCTTTCATATACTAGTGTATGCATGTGTGTAACATGATTTTACTTGCTGCCTGCACTCTTTCCTCTCTATTTTCACAGTGTTCTCAGTAGCAGCAATAGGTATAAGCACACAACTGTGTACATCAGTGGCTGTAGAACTCAGATTCTTATTTTAAAAATTAAAAAAAAAATTTATGTATTTTTCATGACTGGATTTGACAGATGGGAGGTTTGTGCACATATGCACACAAAGGGGATTTTTTTATGGAGAGAACAATATTACTCATCCTCCACCCCCAAAATGTATTTGATTTCAGTAAGTATTTATGTTTACCACAGTTTTTCAGTAGCATGGTCACTGACAATTTGTTTTTTAAGCCAATGGATAATTTGCTTTTTAATTAAAAAAAAACCAAACCAAACCAAACCAACAAAAATTGACTTGCTCAGTTCCAGGCAGGCTGGCTTCAGCCTTAATATTTAAATGAGTATATTTATAGGGTGTGCATACTCTATTAGCCAGCCTTCCATTTCCAGGTCCTCCCCTCCTTGTAAAGTCCTCATTTGAGTCCTCAGGCATTCTCTTCTCCATAAGCTCTCTTTCTGCATTTATGCAAGAAAAATGTAAAATGGATAATAAAAGAAATTAGAAGCCATTCGTGGAATCCATAAGCCTCTGGTAATATGGCAAGAAGCATGTCTGCACAGCATACAAATATATACTAGAGCAGCCAGTGATAAAAATAAAATAAGAAAAGATATTATGAAGATACACATTCTCAAAGCACATGGGTACAATAGAAAATATAGGGGCATTTCTTAATATTGAGCTTCGGGGGATGCTCAATGGATGGAATCAGACTCTTCGTGTAGTAACAATTGATAAGGAGCCAGCGGAGCCTAGGTAATGAAATATTCTCTTTCAAGGTTAACAGTGGACTCTCCCAGGGCTTTTCACTCCTTACTGAGTTTTTTCAAGCCATTGTTTGCCAAATGTGGGTGGACCTGCTTGCTGTCTGACATCAAAGAGTGCAGGTAAGAGCTCAAGGATCTCCAATTCCACAGTTAGAAAGCTGCACCTAAAAAAGTATTCTCTGCCCCAGCACCAATTCTGCCATAATACAACATTATTCTACTTTGTAAATAGCCTAATAATGATTAAGATGATAGCTGAATAATATCAAATACAGACAAATAGGGTAGTCCAGTTGAACAGTTGTTTCCAGTTTTGTTTCCAAAATTCTTTCCAATTGCCGGTTGTATTGACTGGGATTACTTTCCTGTGTTAATTGGGTGTTAGTGGCGACTTTTATTCTTAAGGTTGGACTTGTGATTTCATACTCTCCACAACCCTATCATTTCTAAGAGTATACAAGCTGAACACATTATTGTAAATGATGTATTCATTGATTGTAGCTTATCTTTCTGTCTGTGTGCTGCTAGCAACATGCAGATGGATTAAAACCCATTTTTTGTTCATCATTTAAAATTGTTCAAGCACTTTGCTTATTCATTTAAGGGAAAAATGCATCAGAATAATCAAAATATTGTCAGAACATATCCATATTTTATACGTATGATGTGTGATTGGTTACCTTTGTCATGTGATGCTGTTTCTGTTTCATGGTTTTATGATTGTAAATTTTCTAAGCAAGAGGAGAGAAATCAGAAATTTCAGTATGGCCATGGGAACACTTTCTAAAAGACCTTACATTAACACATGCACTGCGACAGAACAATGAAAAAATGGTTTACAGATTTCACCAAGGAATGACTGATACCTGGGCATTGTAACAAATGATCTTTCTCTAGAGTTATATTTTTCTACACACTTTGTTCTTTAAAACCTGGTGTAAAGTCTTTTTACATGGATGTGTAACATTGTTTTATAAAGGAGCTTGTTTGTGTATGTGCGTATTCCTTTATGTAAAGGAACTGGGGATTTTTTTTCTGATGGGATATAAAAAATAAATTGTTTGGTGGGATGGTTTACATGTGCCTTGAGGGTATCTCAGTTCTACATCTTTTCATGTAGGTAGAAGAATAAAAATATCCATTAGACTGGGTGTAGTTGTAATTGCCCACTAAAAAAAAACCCCACAACACCTCATCATCTTTTATAGTCATTATAAGTTACAAGCACTCTTCTGTTCTTATCATTTGTTGTAAATTCAGTTTTGGTAGTGACTTGGATGCATTACAAATATTTGTATGCATTTTGTACACGCTTGTTAACATTCACAGAAATAACTTCAGATTCCTTACAAAATGCATGTATTGATCTGTGCTTGCATAGATAAATAGATCGATACTGAGAAGCCCATAGATGAAGGTGAACATCAAGTACAAATGCAGCAGCACAGTAAAGCGTCAGCACAAAAAGTATGGCACACAGTAGAAACTGTGAACTGAATATATTCATAAACAGCATTATACTCCTCATTCTGAATTCTTCAGGTTCTCTTTGTGTCAGGGAGGAAAAGTAACAGAACTTTTAATATCTCCCATTTGTCACGTTTACCTCTGAGGTGCATTACAAAAACACACAGCATCCTAATTGCACCATAAAAAGGGAATTATTTATAAAAGGGAAAGCTAGACTCTATGGGCTATGAACCATTCACATACTACCTATAAAGCAAATCAAATTAATCTAACAATTCCAAAGGGAGCTATATAGTTTAGCCAAAGTAGGGGAAGAAAAGAAGCCCACAAAGTTTGATAGAAAATATGCAGCACCATGTTAAGAAAATGGTTTTCCACTGAATAACAGTTTCTAATTTATGTAGTCATGAGTGAGTGTAGTCATTAGACATAAGATTCATTATTTGTACTTTGCCGAAGTTTGAGCATAAATTGGTATCTTGAAGTGTTTCACCACTTTCTACTGGTTCACTCAGAAACAATCTCAAATGACTTTGTTCTATTCTAAAATAAAATAGAACTGGTCCCAAAATTTTGCTGGAATCAAAATAATTAGATAGCCCTGTAACCAAAGAGTAACACCTTTTTTCACTTTTACTTTGATAAAAAGTGACTTCCCCCCCGCAAATTCTTACTACTTGGAAAAGATTTTTTATTTGTCTACCTTAGTTTATAGTCATGTAATTTAACCAAGCTCTGAGTTGTTCCTCATTCCACCAGTGAGAGTGGAGAATTAACAGCCCTGTTTTCATTTTGCTCCCATGGACATAGAAACCAGAACCCTGTTGCCAGCATCAGCTCCACAAACGATTGTTGACTTGCATTATCAGTGACCTCCTCCTCTCTCAGTGCTGGTGGGGCTGAGGAGAACATCACCTCGGTCACTGTGCCGCTGACTGTCATGCTTATTGCTCTGTAGTTACCTGTAATACTCTTTAAGTTGCCACCCACCCAGTATCATTGGTGCCCACATGTAAGAACATCATGGGGTACTAGTCAGAGGGTTGGACAAGCACCAGCAGTGTCCCCACAACATCCTGGATCCGGGCCCCCAGCAAGCAGCAAGCAGGTAGACAACAGGCCAGGTTAGCAGGTGGGTGCCTCTGTCCCATGCAGCTGGTAGGACACCCACAACTGCCACTTATTGCTTCCTCATGGTGGTCTTACACGGTTGAAGGTCAGTTGACCCAGATGATTCACTTGAAGGAACAACAGGTTTCCTCATGCTAGAGGGTAGTGAACCTACATTGTATTCTCTGCCCTGGTAGGGACAACTGCTCCAACATCTGCAGGGCAATGTACCCTGTCACACGGTCACCACCATACCCAAGAACATTTAGGCTGGTCTGAAGCTAAAAGAGGATCCCTTTTTTGCACTCTTCTGCCCAAACTGCTGCCCTTGTGATCTGTGCTTTGGGCCTGGCTCTTATTCAGGCTTCTCCATAGCACCAGCCAAAAGGTGCTTGACTCCCCCATGGAGTGCCTGCAACAAAAGCTCCCAGCACTCTGGCCAAGGGCAGTCAGCCAAGGTTTGAGCCTTTATTCCCTCTATCTGCCGGCCCAGACAGATAGCTGTCTCATTAGATGGGTATTCTAATTTCTTTGGGGCTTTTAAATCTCATTAAAGGTAAAAGTTCTGCAAATTGTAGTACTGTTAGAGATGAGATCTCTGTGTTACTGATTAGTCTCCTTCCTGAAACCCTTAGGAGACTAATTGTTACTCACTGCTCTCTGTATGTTCTTCCATATGTTCACCCCAGATGGCCAATTGATCTAATTTGATGTCCGAGGCAGCCGCAGCTTCTCGTGGCCCGGCAGATATTGATGTTTTGCAGCAGCGTGATTACAGATCCTTCCCTTCTGGATTGCATTTCTGCTCCAGGGGAAGGCAGACAGATCCCGCTGCCCAGCCCAAGGCGAAGAGTGATCTGTGAGACCACTGACAGCAGGCGCTTTGTCTGTAGGGAGGGAGAAACCACGCTGCTTTTCATTGCTGCTACTCCTCATTTTGAGAAGAGTTTGGATCTTTTAATAACTGTTTGGATTTAAAAACCTGCTACTTTTTATTGAAGCCTTGGTTTTGATTATACAACTTTTGCATCTGAGCTTTGAAGTTTTCAAGGGCTATTTATGATGAATCCTAGTCAAGGGCTCATGAAGCATATGAATTCTGACGCTTTATTTTTTTCTGAAGACTACTGTGATTACGTAAAATATTTAAATAAAACTTCACAGATGGAAAATCTCTCCTCTATTTGTAGAAACATAAATTATAACTAATTTTGTATATTATCCACTGTATGAAAACCTTTGCTTCTTTTGCCACAAAGTATTTCTCTTCCAGAGACCAAATTTCCCCCAAAATGCTACTACAGGTAATGTTCATATCTTTTTTCTTTAGTCACTGCTTTAAGCATGGCAACTGCATCGGACAGAACCCAAATGTTCTTTGAAACTGATTAAAGTTTAATTGTAGAGGGAAGAATAGAATTAATAAATGCCCAGCTGTGTTTCTTGATCTCTTTTCTGGTTTGTAGTTAGCAGAAGATAAAAAGAGACAATCACTCTTTAACCATGTAATTAATTTAAATATTGGAATAACTTAACATTCATGAATGCATCTCTGTTTTATCTCCTCATTTTATATCTTTGTTTATCTTAACATAAAATGTGCAAAGGCTGTTGATTTCATCTATGTCCACGCCTGTGGCTGCAAAGGAAGAGAAATAATTTTAGTTTTGCCATTAGGAAAATAAATGTACTGGAATTTGTATGCTGGCCTTTGCTTTTGTGGACAAAGGCATTTTGATTTTTAAGGAAAACATCAGTCGCTAATGACATCTGACTGGTTTGATTTACACTAGTGATGATGTCTTCATTAGTCAGAACAAATGATTAATCTCTCCTTACCGCAGCGGCTGTTGTGCTTTCTCAACCAGCCATTTTAATTTTCAGGTTGACAACCAGTCAGAAAGAATCCATTACAGATGATCAAAGCTCATGTGAGAGAGTTTCTGCCTCTAAAATGATGAGTGGAACTGGTCTGAAGTCTGGGGAAAGTTATTTGTGCTGCAATCTGTGGGTCCTGGTGTTGCCAGCTTGGCACTCTGTGTGCTGACACCCACCTCGTTCTTCCCTGAACAGGAGAATTTTATGTCTTTATCCACTTTGTCAAGGTAAGTGGGAGAGCTGGGAGGAAGCCTGTTCTACAAATGCAGGGTGGGCAAGAGAAGGGTCTGCGGGGTGCCGTCGCTGGACAGGTGCTGCCCTGTGATACTTGATGCAGTTTTGGTCCATGCCAGCAAAAAACCCACAAATCCTAGGCATGGTTCGGGAATTACTGTGAGCCAAGCACTATTCCAGATAAGCAATTCGAATATGTCAGGGCAGGATTCATGGTATGCTTTTATTTATTGGCATAGACACAGCCTCTGCTATTTTGGTCTGTGGGCCTGGCAGGATACACAGGACCCACACCCATCAGCTGGCTACATGAGTCGGTCCCAGACCTGATACTATTAGAGATTAATCAGTACCAATAAATTCTTCTGTGATATAAGGTTTGCTAGCTCTTCACTGAGACTTGTCAGGCCCAGGCTGGGACTGTAGCACCATAGTATTTTGCAAATTCACAGTGTTTCTGCGTGGTGTGATCAAGGATCACTGCAACTCCACCAAACCAGGAGCTAGAGCAGGTGCTGCAGTAGGGAGGTAGAGACTGCACAGCCACTCCACGAATTAAAGATGCTGATACCTGTGTCCGACCTGGGGTTTTAACTAGCTTGGGGCTCTCCACCCACAGTCTGCATGTGGGTGGTTAATCTATTTCTCCTTGGACAAAGGTGAGAAGTTCTATTACCTTCAGTTGAGTCTTTTAAAGACACAAAAATTTAAAGCTGGCCTCCAGGATGAAACTCATATATGTGCATACACCTACACACACATATGCACACATATATACATATCCATATGCATACTTTTATATATACCTGTATATATGTATGTATGTTTGTATGTATTTCCCTTATGAAAAAAGACATCCTCTTGGTGTCCTGTTGGTTAGGTCACACAGTTCAAATTGGAAGACAAGTTCAAGTCCCGAACCAGACAGAGTGTTCATGGGGTAATAATTTTACGTTCACACAAATTCACAGTTTTCCTTCCAATGTAAGAACTAGCCCAGGTCATTCAGGAAGCCATGGAGACTTCTCATGCACACAGCGTGCATGCAGAGTAAACACTGCTCCTCTCTCAGTGCTTCAATACCGCCCTTGTTTGTTCTGCTTTCCCACATGGAAAGAAAAAAAAAATTGTTTTCTTTTCAACTGTACAGTTACAGACATGTTTTAAGACTTTAGAGTACCTCATAACATCCTTATTAAAGGATATATTCTTTTTTCATAAAAAAAAAATAATTCCCTATGGTTTGTAAGATAATGCTACATGTTCTTTTCTAACGAGGTCAGAGTAATTCTTGAGCAAAAAGAGAATTTAAAACCTTTTTTTATCAGACTGGGTACTATACATGGCTTTTTTATCATCGCAGGAAGTATACATTTTTTTCTGCTGCATCTTTCTTAGGGTATTTTTCTCTGTGGGAAATTATTTGCAAAATTGCTTTTGTAGTTTCTACACTTCTGTTAATTCCAGTAAGAAGCATAGAAAATTGTATTTATTTGCTTATGGTAATTCCTCCAGTCTCAAAATGCGATGTTCTCCTCCCCCTCAAAAAAACCCCCAAACAAACCCCAGCAATGAAAAGAAGTATTCTCACTTTACAATACTGGTTTTATGTTTTCTCAAAGTCTAATGTTTTCTGATGCCAATGGAAAAAAAGCAATAAGGAAAAAATATCATTTGGTTTGCAGTTAAGATTTCTTTTTTATTATTATTAAGAAAATAAACATTTTGTGCCTCCTTCTGTCCATCTACTTTTGGTTCAGGTATTCTGCTTTTCCTCTGTTTCTCAGGTTCTGCATGGACATTTTACTCAAGATCCTTAAGCATGGGCAGAAATAATTATTTAATTTGTAAGGAAAATTGTATCCTACAACTTAGATCTGTTATTCCAACCAAAAAATATCCTTCCTCTCTGACATAGTGAAATCTGTAAAGTCTTATCACAGAATACCCTGTATACAGAAAGGTTTGTAAATGGAGCAGCGTGGCAAGACATTTATCTTCTGAATAGCTAACATACTCCCTAGCAAATTTTTGTTTGCATAATTGTAATGCCTTAACGCAGCAATTCCACTTAGCTGGTTTAGTGGTTTCAGCAAGTCCTAGAGTTTGCAATCCACAGCCCAGAGTTTTGCAATTTCTGGATGCTAAATGCTTCCTCAGTCAAAACAGATCCCTGGAAATGTCTGTGCATCAACACCTTGTGCTCCACACCAGTCTTAGACATCTACAAGAAAAGGTACTATGGCCAGTGAGGGCTGGTCAAAAAAAATTGTCTTTTTCTCCAAAAGCTTTAACAAAGCTAAAGGAGAAAATGATGTTTCACAAAATATGGCCTTTTTTGAAAAACTGACTTCCATTTTCCTGATGTTTTTGGTCTTTTTTCAAATGAAAGCAGTTGTACTGCTGACTGCCCTCATGACAGTCAGCTGGACAAGAGCATGTACCTGGCCAGGAGGCACCAGAAGAGATGTGCTCCGGCTGTGAGTCTTCTCCCATAATAAAGGGCCATAACCTAAATAACAAATTATTCCTGTAGTGGTCTGATATAAAAATTAGAAACTTCGGGGTGCTGGAATTATCAGTTGACCTACTAAAGAAATTGATTGTAAGCCAACTATGTGGAAGGACAGTGGACAGAGGGAGCGTTCAGCCAAGATTTGTGGCAAGGCTGTTCTGTGTTCTCAAAGAAGCTGTTGCATGCTTGCATACATGTAAAGTTGTCCTTGTGCCAGGGCCTTTGTATAAAATAGGATAGAGTTTCAGTGGGGATTCTAGCTTGCTTTCTCTGTTACAAAATTGTGTAATTTTAGGCTATTGTTATACGAAAATGGAAACACTCATGAATTTTAAATGCTGCAGAATAAAGAATTGTAGAGCCTTTCAACTATAATAAGGGGAACTTTGTTCTACTTATTTGTGGTCAAAATTGTTCAGTAAAACAGATTAAAATGTGTTAACATGTTTGTTTTTATGAAACAGGAGAATTTCCTTGTATCACCAAAAGAAAAAGAGCAGATCCAATCAGTATACACAATTTGTAAGGAGTAGGGGTGTGCTCTGAAAGGAAAAAAACTGTGGAGACTGTTCATTGCTATCTCTGTCAAATGGCTTGGGGATATCCAAATAATCATCACATTTGTTGATATCCAACCAATGATCTTACAGTAAAAGCAAATCCAGTGGATTTGCGGCCCTCTTTTGTTCACATTCGTATGAGGGTATTTCTAGTAAGTACTTCCTAAAAGAACTAACTTGGAAAATTTACAGAGGAAATCAAGCAAGATTTTCTTCTAAGGGTCCTCAGAGCTTGATTACACTGATGTGACCAATCTGCTATAAATCCATAGATTGTTAAGGATTTTACTAGTTTTATTTTTTATTCTCTATAATCATATGCTTTCTGTCTGTTTCTGTCTGAGCTCTCTGTCTAAACAGACAAATCCAAAATGTCTTTTGTGGACAAAACTTGACAGGGAATTCTTAGGTTGTTTTAATCTCTTTATATGATATTTATTTCTCAGATTTGCATTGCATTTGACCAACTCAGACCTGCTTACACAGTTTAAAGAACTGAGTTGATGTAAAATACATGCCAGGGAGGCATACTTCAGTGGTTCTAATTTCTTATACGTGTTTTTATGCCTTCCTGGTGATGACTGAATTTCTTAATACCTACTATTGAATCCTTTGAAATATGAGTAATATTACCACTGGCACTGTAGGATCCAATGAAGCAGAAAAAGATTGGATGGAAAAACAATTACAGGCTTGTGGATGCTTTGTTTTCCATGCCTATTTTTTTGTGGAATGCTATACCCAGAAAAAAATTGCATTTCAGTTTTTTTTTATAAGGACTTCTGAATCAGTATGGTATCTGCCATCACTGTGTTACTTTAGCACTGAAAAAGCTGATGATGGATTTGGACCCCTTTGTGTTAGGCATTTTGCAACTTCAGAACAGAAGTATTGATTCTCAGCAAAGCTACATTCTAGGTGTGCTTTCCTCTCAGGCAGAAGGCAGTAATATGAATAATGTTATCTAATATTACTAGCACTAACACTGTCATTTTGCTCAACTCACAAACTTCAACAAAGTTCTCATTATGGCTCAGCTTTTTGAGAGTTTCCTTCCCTGTAACTCTTATCAATCCTTTGAAAGCCTGGTTTTCAAAATCTTTGATTTGAATGATGAATAAAGGAAGCCAAAATGTTCATCCTTTTCATTAAAGATCTCATTGTTTAGGAGTATGGAGGTAAGTGAGAGCTGAAGGCCTGAACTGAGATTGTAGCACTTCACAGAAGAGGTGAAGAGTAAAGTGTTTTGCCTTGTCAGCAACATCCTGTTCTTCTAAAGCCTGTGAAAGTGTCATTGTGTATGTTATATAACCACTTCATTAAGGCCTGAATTTTTCTTTTGCACCAAAAACTTGTCCACATATTCTGGTATATTCTGGTCCTTTTTGACAATGTTGCTTTTTTATTAACTCTCTCAACAGGTACAAGTGATAGATGTGACAGGTCATTTTGTCCCCTGTTACAGAGAATGGGAAGAATCCAGAGCTTCTTGTCCAGTGAGTGCACTGTGCATTGCCAAGTACTTTGCACTCCCATATCTGTGCTCAAAAAAAACCCAAATAACATTTTTAAACAAGTTTTTGTTTCCT
>VXAK01020390.1:327-21722 GCA_013399435.1 Arenaria interpres | reverse complement strand
CAAAGCCGCAGCAGCATGTTTCTGGTTACCACCTTGGCAATCTGAATCCAACTAACATGACCCATAAGAGACTAATATCCACTTTCTGCACACTACGTAACAGACAGATAAAGATTAGGATTATAACTATACAAAGCATTATCTGAGTCAGCATTTAATGCCCAATTTGTAGCTCTGAAGCCATTCAGAGCACTGGAGATTCTTTGAAGCGCCTCTCGCATTCTCACCACTGCAAACTGGTTCAGTAATTTGGATTGCAGGAGCTTTCTTTAACCATGAAGGGATTAAAACAAATGAACCCTCCAAAAAGACTTGCTTATTTCTTCAAAAATAAGTGGGGAAAAATAAAGTGATGATAAACTGATTTTTATGGAGTATGAGTTTCAAATATGAAGTCATAAGATCCTAATATACTATTGATACACTACTGATACCTTTGACTAGGTTCAGACATTCCACTTTGCCCTCTGCTCAAGCTATTATTACTATGCTGGGATTTTTTGTTGTTTTGTTTATTTGTTTAACTTGCTAGGTTGGTGTGCTTGGAGTAGGTTTACATTTCAACAAATCAATTAAAGAACAGTAAACTTTCTAACATCAGGCATGCAAGAAGTATCTACCCAGTGCTATGACTGTGAAGCTGATTATTGTAGTGCTTTAACTGCTGGAAGACATAGGAGGAAGGGCATTATCAGGGAACAGGTCCAGTCATTGAAATTTCTCTTTGAAGATACGTAGTGAGCAGAAAGACACTCTCCCAAACGACAAGGAACAGAACCCTACAACCAGTGTTTCAACATCAAAGAAGAAAAATCCATGTCATGCAGGATTTCTGAAGGGCAAAGAAAACGAGCAGACTTGTGGAGAACTCTGAATAGAGGGAAGACGATACACTACTGATACCTTTAAATAGTCATCTAAGAAGTGCAAAGGCCTGTTGGAAGTAATTTTAAAATGAGCCTGTCTTAACATGTTAACATAAACAATGTTTCAACTATTGAAGCATCTCAAGCCCTGCATCTGATAAATTTATAAATAATCACAACCGTCTTTCAACAGTCAATACAGCAGCATCAACCACCTGACTTCAAAATCATCCTGCAAGTAATTAAATGCTTTCCACTTACATTGCTATATGTGGAGAAAAAGAACACAACTTGCTACAAGTTGCACACACAATCCTACAACTTGAATTAAGAAAAAAAACCCGCCACAATTATATCAATTTAAGTCCTCCAACTAGGAAAAAAAACAGAAATATTGTTCTGTCGATAACAAAAACCAAACATGAATATGACAACTGAATTATACGGATTATTCCACCTGTGTTTGTACTTGCCTAGTAATACTTTAGCATCTTCCACATCAAAATCTCCGTCTCCATCAGCATCATATATCCCAAGCTTGCCTAGAAATACAAGGAGAGGAAAAGGGAGAGAATTAGGGATTCAGCAGATTGTTTCCAGCACAGCACTTTCAATGTGCAATGGCTCACTGTCAATGCTAGGTCATTACCATATATTTTTTTAATTATTTAGCCCTACTCTTCTTAACCACATCTTAAATTTCCTGGAAAATCTGACAAATATTTTAAGTTCCTTTCTGTATTTCCTAGACCTTAGACTGAATATAAGTTAGTCTTTTTTCCATACATTTATTTTGGCGCTCACAAATTTAAAACAAATCTGTGATTAAATGATGCACTTTATGTTACCATGCTTTGTTCACTAGGAACATTCAACATATTTGAGGGAAAATAAATAATAAAACAAGAATTAATCAAATAATCACCATTTGTTTTCTGATTATATGCTTCTTGCTATTCTAAGTTCTCAGGAAAAAAAGATAGGTATAACTTGGCACTAGAAATTATAATAAAAGGTAAGCAACCTACTTCCTGGACAGAGGAAAAACATTCATAATTTTATCAACAACTGTATAACATTTACTGCAGAGATAAAGTTGTGCATCCTTTTATAGGTGACTTATATCAGACTTCTCAATTTTATTTTTGAAACTGCAGCTCTACCCGCCCTAAATATAAGTAAAATGAGAAGCCAGTTTCCATTCAAGAATAATTTTTCACATGAAATGCTAGAAGTAGATTAGAAGATTACAAGTATCCTGGTGAGTAGGGAACTATCTAATTTTGATAAAACTCAGACATAACTTTTAATAGGACTGAAAGTCTGCACTGTTTGCAGAAGAATTCCAACTCCTTATATTTCCCAGCTTATTATTGCACTTGTCATTCTCTAAGTGGAGGCAAAACTTGAATGCCATTAAAATAAATGAAATATAGTTCTTAATATGGTACTTAGAAAATTAGAAAATGGCTTTGTGGAAGAAAAAGTTCAGACTTGGGTCTAGAATAGATAAAAATAAGGTCATAGCCATCTTTCAATTAGAAAGGATCTTTATTGGTTTATGGTTAAACAAAGACTGGTGGAATAAATGTAATTCTCTAGAAATAAGAATTGCATCATCTTCAAAACCATGAAGAATGAGAAAGATGAGAAGTGATTGAATTTCATGTCATTGCAGAAGAACAGTAATTCTCTAAAAATTTAAAAACATAACAAAAGTAAACCAAAATTTTTAGCCAAGGGACTGTAAAGCAAGTTTATTTCTCTAATATCCTACCTTGTAGGACCTCTGACAAGTTATAACGGAAATCCTTTGCTTTGGCTGCATGCGTGGTAAAAATACAGAAACCATTATTTGCATCACTAGACCCAGTTAAGTTTCAAACCAGAAGGCTCTCTAAAAATCAGTCCAGATCAAAAAAGCATGTACCAACAGATTTGTAAAGCTGTGATGTAAATCTCGCAAAACCAGTAGTAGCAAAAGTACATGTTGAATCCTACAGCATCAGGGACAATAGCTCTACCTACGGACATCTTGAAATCTAAGACATTAATTTTCACCCCTAGCTATTATATTATCAATACTATCTTAACATACTGAGAGACAATTTTCACCGTTATAAGCTTAAACCTGAGGTCATTCAACAGCTCATTCATGAGTGGATGACTGATGAGCTGTCCTGACTCTACAGGCGACACAGTCCCTCAGAGGAGTGGTAACGTTAGCTGTCCCCTTTCAACCCCTGCTGCAAGTTTCTGAGAACTTCAACTGAAACGACGCGTATTTAGCTGATATTTCAAATGCACTACAGTATACATGTTACAAAAAAGATCCAGATCTATCCTTGGAGAATTCTTTAACAAATGTAGTATGTTAATAACTTTTCCTAGTCTTATGAGAATCCCATTTTAACATCATAATAGAGTTCATTGTTAAAACATACTTTTTGAACTACATTGCTTATTCTTATCATGTAGGTCATTTGCAAACACCACAGCAGTCAGTTCAGCTATTTAGAAATATAAAATGCCCTCCATTTAATGTATACCATAATAATTATTAGAAGCATCTTAAGATTTAAAATTCTTACCTAGAACTTCTTCATAATCTACAAGTTCAAACCAGACAACCGCTACCGATGTCCAAACTCCCAGCAAAGCAATTACCATAAACCAGGTGAAAAATGAGCTTCCAGAAAGGCCTTCTTTCTTTCCATTCTTACTTCCTCCATGCTTAGACTCTGTTAAAATAAGGCAAACAAGTAGGAAAAACAGATTTGATATGAGTTAGAAAATTATGATTAAGGATATGACTATAAATCTTACTTCTTACGACTACACAGAATACAAGATACTTGAGTAACACTTTTTGGGGTGTTGGGTTGGGTTTTTTTGGCTTGAGTTCTTTTTTTAACTTCACCACTGTTTCTTGCTGTTCATATTACTGGATTACAGTGGGAAGCTCGATGAATATCTAAGTAAAAGCCCTATAAACAGTCAAACGCCAAAAACCCAAATGCAATTTGTCTTAACAACTCAGTTGGAAATCCCCTCCTTCCTTCCCCTTTAGCGTATATTTATACAGAGCTTAGCATTTTTGAGATGCTTTGCATTTGTGCCAACTGTTCTCAAACTGCCACCAGAGGGCAAAAACATCAGCAGAAACAGTTTGGAAGAAAAGCGTTTCTTCTGAAACATGTTTCAAAGCTTGTTGAATTTGCTCACGGAATCAACATGAAAATTTAAATAGTCTATGAAGGCTCTAAAATCTAAACCTTATTAAGGGTAAACCCCCAAGTTCAGACACTCTACCAGCTCAAAATATCTTCCCTGTTGCTTAGAATTGAGAAGAAATTCACTACATGCTGAATATCTTTAGACTTCCAGTCCCATGAAACATACAAGTGAAAAGATGACCCAGAGACATAATGCAAATCACAGCTTCATTTATAATTGCACATATGAAAATTAAGTGTATATAAAAAACACAGTAGTTATAAACAAATAATCACTGGGAGAAGAAAGACCTCAACCCAGCATATGAGTAGGGGGTTTCAATCATCACAAGAGAAGACATAAATTGCTTGGTCCATTGCTTTAGGATCATTTTAGGTAAACAGGGACACATGTAATAAATAAATACGCATCCAAAAGGATGCCTGTGGCCTTTCTCCAAAGCTCAAGGTCTGCTCTTCTGCCTCCTGGTTGTACTGCTGCAAGCCTAGAACTTGGCCACAGTTTCGTGTCTCCCAGCCTATTCCACTTCATTCCCTTCTAAGCACCAGCTTTCGTCCGTTCAGCCATATTAAGTCCTAGTTATGGAAGTAAAACTATTTCTTACATATTTTTATGTACTCGAGGAACTTTGTCATGAATATTGTGATAACATAATGAGCTAGGGAGTTAACTATCATAATAACTGCAAATAATGTTTGATGTATTTATTAACACTGATCATACAAAAAGACAAAAAATACTCTCAACAGCTAAAATGAACATGATTTTTTTAAGAATAAAGTGGAGTAGCTCTGAAATATGAGAAATGAGAGACCGGTGACCGACTGATTTATTTCTGTAATAGATATTATATAGAGGTACTTTCAGACCTGCTTGCCATCAGGTTTACAACTGTAATAATCTAACCTTTGATTACATTAATTGTGCTGTTCAGACCAATAAAGTTCAGACCAATAAAAAAACCCCAAAGAAACCTGACTCATGTCAGCCTTTATTCGGCTCAGCAATTTATTGAAAAAAAAATAAATCGTTTTATTAAGGCTACTGCATACAAAGATCAAACACCAACTATTTCGTTTCTTTTCTATATTAAACACAAAGTTGCCTGGTATAGGCTGTCCAATAATATTCAAAGACAAACCAAGACAACTTAGCCTTACCTCAGGCATGTATTGCTTATTACTGCACAGTATCTTAATTACATATATGCAAGGTCCATATACATAACACATCATAACATATCTCTTGTGGAAAAAATGTACAAGTAGTAGAAACAGAAAATAGAGGCAAAGACAAGCAGCGTCTGCCAGTACATTCAGAAATACATACAATCAACTGTTTACGAAAATTACTTAATGTACTCTTGAGCTGGAAATTTTAATATTTAGAAATAAACAATTCTACCATGTAATGGCAGAACTTCGGTACTCCTGTGTTCTAATGTAGTCAATGGAAGCTTTGTACATATTTAAAATGAAACCCTAAGCCTAAAACTATTTTAAATGATTCCAGGTTACAGCCATGTTCTAGAGCAAACTAAGTATTTGAAGAGGCAAACGGGAAAGAGAATGTTACTGTATTTCACACTTACTCATTTACCTTACTGTTTTCTACTGTTTACTGCTAGTTGCCTCTGAAGAAAGGGGTTTTACTTCTTAGAAGGGAAAAAAAAAACAACAGAAAAATGAGGGGAAAAAAGAGACAACTTATTTAAGCAATGAAGCACAGCTGTTTATATTTTTTCCAGTCTAAAAGATTGTTTTGTGCGTATCCTCAAAGCCAGGTTATTGTCCAAACTCTTGAAAAAGTCTGCTACCAATTCAACCACGGCAGCTTGGTCTGCAACACTTTAATATAAATGGAAGTTACGTAAGATAAAATTTACCGCTGGTCTGTGCGGATAACCCTATGCATAGGGTCAGAACAAAACATTGCAAGGACCGAGGCCGGCTCAGAGCTCATTCCAGACCGTTAATTCTCAATTCAAGCCCTTTCCCTGCACATGCTGCCAGCTATGTCAGAAGTAGGTCACTGGCCATATCTGGTAAGCCTGTGCTTACACCACCAGATGTCTTTCTGCAGACATCAGAAAGTCTTAAAGTGAGCTCCATTCCTCAACAGCAAATCTTTTAAGGTCCTATACCTCACCCACCCCACATCAAGAGTCACACCTAGACAAAGACGTACAAAAACCTTTTTCCTTTGACTTTAACTTAGGTTAAAGACACTTAGTAATTTCACATACTCCAAAAATAACTTTACAGTCAGATATTTGAGGACAAAACAATGTCTTTTATGTTAATGTGTGCCTTACTCAAGCAAAAACTAAGTTACAATTAACCACCTGCCATAAACTCATGAAATACCTCTAACCCCAGAGAACATTTAGTCAAAGAGAACAGAGGCAGCCCATAACGCACACTAGAACAGCAAACTGGCTCGAAAACATCAACATACCACAGTCAGCCAGTTATTTTGCCGATTATAAAATCAGACATAGCCAGTACTTGCAACTATGCATGTTCCATTTGTTCACAAAAAAGGTGAGGGTTATACCTGTGTCGTCAGCCATAACATTAGTGCTCGATTTCCACAGACAGAGCGAGTGTGTCGATATCTCCAAAAATTAATGCTGAAGGCAGAATAAGAAACGATTTATCCTCACTGTAGTCTTGCAACAGAAGCAAACAAGTTTCCTAAAGCCAGCTGAGCTGGAACCCGAAACTGGACCCAAGAGAAACCTCTCCTCCAAGTCTATTTTTGGAGCAGTTATCCTCAGGAGCCAAACGCTTTTCAGAACTCATATGGCAATCTAGTTCTGACGACAATCAAATTCACTTACTCCTCCGAACAGAGCACCCTGGGTAGTTGATCCTTTCCCCTCCCCTTAATCCTCCGACATCAAACAGCAGCGAATGAAACCGAGCGCATTGTACTGTAGTATTTTTTGCTGCAGTGTACGCCTCAGTGCCTGGAGGACATTAAATCCGTCGGCATAAGCTGAAACACAAGTCTGGACACAAAGCTTGCCTGCCCGCATTTGTTACCTTGGCCCTCGCCCAAGAAACTTTCTCCATGTTGGCACTCCTCTGCCAGGCTTCCCCCGGTGCCCTGGAGAGACTGCTCATGTGAGACTTGCTAACCGCTTTAAAAAGAAAAGACAGCTGATTTCTACAACATAGTTTTGAGGCTTTAGAAGAGTTACTTGAAATCAACCACATTTACAAAGGCTGTCAATGACAGAATGAGGGGCAATGGCTTTAAACTGGAGAAAAACAGATTTAGATTAGACATTAGGAATAAGTTCTTTACTATGAGGGTTGTGGAGCACTGGAACAGGTTGCCCAGGGAGGTGGTTGAGGCCCCAGCCCTGGAGATATTCAAGGTGAGGCTCCACGAGGCCCTGGGCAACCCGGTCTGGTTGGGGGTGTCCCTGCTGACCTTGAAGGTCCCTTCCAACCCAGATGATTCTGTGATTCTTCTCAAGGACCAGAAAAAGAGGGGAAAAAAATCCACTAATCCACCATTCAACTTACTTACATCTTCAATTTTAGCAAACTATTCTTTTCCCATTGCATTTCAAACAAAAGCCAGCTCCTTTTGGTTGGAAAACAGAAACAAACTCATGCCTCATTAACAGCAACCCTAACAAAAACTTCAGGATCTAGCACTCTGCCCTTCCTCCCCCAACACCCCTTTAAATAACACAGCCATCAGGTAGATGGAGAGCACAGTAGAATGTTACAGCTACTTTGAAAAACAACAGGTACCTCCTGTGGTTTTAACATCCAGCAACCAATTCCCAAGTGCAGTGCCCCATAGCTCAAGGGAGAAAAAGGAAGAAATAATGCCCAAATAAGTTTAAGACTTTTCAAATGGATGTGAAAAAACTACAGGCAGTTGATTCTATAACTAGTGTATCTTTTAACTAGGTTTAAAGCCACTTGAATCATCAAACATATGATTTAAGAAGGACCTCATGACTAGTACACTTCAGCAACTTATGTGATGTGCAAGTGATTTTAAGGAAGATAGGGGGAAAATTTAAACAAAGGGTAAAGTCAGACAGAGATATACAGGGAAATCAATAGCTTATTGAAGAAAATTATTTTACATGGAATTATATGCACTCTGTTGTATGTAAAACCTATATTGTTTTGACAGGCATTAGGTTAGGCAATTCACTGCAACTCCACTTCGGCTGCTCCTGCAGATCCCAGACCTTACCACAAGTGAATGCAGAGAGCACACAACTGATGCCAAGAACCTGAAGTTCACATTACAAGTATTTTGGAGAAACTCCTGCAAACCAGACCTTACCTGGCTGAATGCCCGTAAGCAATTGCAGCATACTTTTCTGTTTCACTTCACTCAAACCCAATTAAATATATTGACGGCCAACAGCACAATGAAAAAAAGCAAAGAGGGTGGAGCTAGTCAAGAAATAATTTTCAAATGTACACTCCCAATCTGAACTAACACTCATACATTCACCTTTAACCAAGTACCCACAGCCTTATCTCGTACCCTTTAAAAACCAACTGATTGCAAGAACATGTATTCCCAAGAAATGGCAAACATCCTCCTTCCTGAAAAGGGAGGATACAGCAAAAATGGGGAAACTCTTCAGACTCATCAAAAGGAAGACGGACCAAAGGGCCACTAAACTATCATATATCCCATGAACAGCATACATTAATGCACACCTTGAAAAATGCAGCTTATGCACTTTATCTCTCTGAATGCAATAGTTCAAAACATGAAGCAGCATCATTTTGGTTAGTTCTGTGATAGACGAAGATTAAATTGAATAGTTATACATTTAAAACACAATTCACAAATGGCATAGCTCAAACGACAGCACAGGCTTCTTGCAAGGTCTCATTCTATTGCGTTCAAATGCCGTGACTACAGGTTTGTTGGTTCTTTTTTCAAGCAACTCAAATTGCTTCACTAACACTCAACATTATTATTACTCACCTCACTTGTATAACTGTTTCAAATTTGAAAACTATTTTCAAGTCAGTTTTGCTACAACTATGCACTCCATGCCATTTAGTTAATTTTAGAAAAGCATAATTCAAAACCAAGACTAGCAGCATTCATTCCAGCTGTAGATCACTACCAAAGCAAGCAAAGAAGCTTAGAGGGGAAAAAAAAAAAAAAAGTCCACTATAAACACAAAAATAAAGGCAGACTTCAAAGCATCAACCTATGCTTTTGTAATGTGCATAATTATTTCCAACAAAGGTGCATTAGGAAGTAATAGGGAAACAATTATAGATTATCACATGAAGAGAAAGCTGCACATTAGCAGGCAGTTACTAGAAATCAGAAAAATACAGTAAAAGGAAAAACCACAAAACACTAACCTCAGAGAAATACCTGAAAATAGCATTTCAAAAGTAAAAATTATCAATCAGCTAGATCACAGGCAGGCTTTAGAACAAGCTTGTTTTAAAACCAAAATGCATAGCAACAATAAACAGATATGAGAAAGAAATAAAAAAATAAAATGTTACAACAGAACTGTCCTACCACTAACAGAGCTCAACTAGGAGCAGTACAAAGACAGCAAACAACCTCTCTTGTCTAAGCATGGCCTACCATTGCTTGACATTTCTGGTAAATTACCTTTTCCACTCTGATTAATGATAAAACAACTGTTGCAAGCCATTCTCAGTAATAAAATGGCAGTTAATTTTTTTCAAACAGTTTTTATAGAAAAGTTTTTTGGATGGGGTCAGTAACAAGTACTTTGAGTAAAATGTCTATTAAAGAGAAGTTTACAGCGTTCTCTCTTGTTACTTTTTCCCCCTGACTATTAAAATACAAGCCTCCCCCCCGCCACTACTGTGAGATAGGTCATATATGTGTATTTATATAAACACACTATTTGTGATACATTTTAAAATCTAAACTCAATAAGCATCTTTGTTGAACTGTTCCATTCTGAGAAGTCCACAGGCCATAACAAGCATGATCCTGAGGTAAAAAGAGATTTTCATCTTCAATTTTCATTTAGTGTACCAAAGGTGGAAAAAATACACTTTTAATGAACAAATTTGAGCTCTTGATGGGGTTTTACAAACTCTATTTCATTTTGTAAGGGAGGTAGGGTTACCTTTCTCTCTCCATTTACTTTACAACTAGAACAGAGATTTTTACTAAAATACTTATGGTATCACTAAAAATATTCCAATCTTAAACTTACACAAATATCCAGTCAGAAATTTTTGTTTGTTTTACAAACAATCATGACAGCGGGGTCTTTAGAGAAAAGATCTAAAGTTTAATGTAAAGCTTTACTTTTAATAAATTCAATATAAATTCTTTGTGATATAAAATTGATTCTTCCTTTTGGTATCCAAGAAATCTTCTTCAGCACTGAAACCTTAACAGAAGTCAAGGGGAAAATAAGGGGCTTTTTTATTATTATTCTCATTAAACACTAGATCTCTGCTCTGCACTTCCTATAATCTAGTCTATATAAAGATACATGTGCACATTATGAGAGGACTTTAATAAACTAAATCAGAAACGTACTAGTTAGTTCTCTGTTCCCCAAAGAGGGAAATGAATAGAAAAGAAAAAGCTTTAAGTTCAAAGAAAACACAAAGACATAACTTAAAGGTAAAGCAATAAATTAGCCAAATGAAAGGCAATTTTGGCTCTCCTGCTGCCACTTCACAGATTTTTTATCTAGTGTTTGCAGAACTTTTCCTTATTCCACATATAATAAATCCTCACATAAATATTTAAGGTCCTTAATTTTCAATCCCTACAAGATTTTTTATAGTAAAGTATCCTACTATACAATCAATCAAAGAACAACTTAAATATAGAAAACAAGAGCAAAGTCATAAATTCAGTATTCAACAATTAAGCAGGTTGATCACGGGTGCTGAGGGTGGCACACCGGGAGGAGGAAAAAAGAGATACATTACAAAATATTTAACATAACCTCTAGGTCCATAAGTGCCCTGCTGAACTTCCCCACTGAAAGGAAGTTCCTCCCCTCAATAGATGAAGTGACTCCATTGAACCACCTCCTGGAATTCAGCATGTAATCAGGATGTGAAAGATCAGAGGATTCAGTTTTCTCCTCTGCATTGGGGAACAGTGACACGATTTCTTTGGAGGTCTCAAACATGTTTTTAAGGATATCCAAGAGTACGAGAACAAAGCCATTTTAGTCCTTCACAATGCAGCTGTTTATTTGTGCACAGTCAAATCTTAACAGGCCACAACAGCAATTTCTAAGAGGGCAGCTCCAAAGAACAGAGACTAAAGCACAGTTTTCCCCCTCCCTTCTAGGTAAAAAAGGGGATTCTGGACATAACTGACCTGTCTTCATGCTCACTCTCAGCAGATTGAATCTCTGTTTCACATTGGACTGGAAGAGTTTCAACAAGAATTTAAAATATACGGTCTCACTCCAGTTCAAGTATCTCCCATAAACAGCAGCTGCAATGCCGAAAGTCAACCAAACTTTCTCTTCGTCAAGAAGAGAATGGAATTAAATCTTGTTCCTCCCTTATCCTGGGTGAGAGGTTCTAAAGCATTGCGCAGAAGCAAGAAATGAACCCTTCCAGCTCTGTTCTCTACACAATCCGATCTACAATCCTATTATCTTAAAATATGCTTCAAGTAAAATAAATACATACAGGTGTTTTTCCCTTTTTATATTTAGTTTATAAAAAGAGATTATCAATACTTTTAAAAAGTCAATCCATTTCTGAATTAAAAGTACTTTTAAGCCTATCTCTCTAGTTGAAAGGAAGCACCACAATATTTAGAAGAGTTTTTTTTAGTTGCAAGCTAAGGTGATTTGTTACTAAGAAGTGCAAACTAATTATTCGTTAGAAAAAAAATTCCTACACAAAACAAGAGTAAGATTATCCTCAGGCTGACTGGTGTCAAGCCTCATTCCCAGAGCTGAGTTGTTTGGGTTTTTTTAATTTATTCTTACGTAGTTACATTTATACTGACTATAAACAGTGAACAAATCCTGATTGCTTTCCATTTAAATGAGTCTTCTAAGACACACATAAGCAAAAATCAGAAAATGTATTCAGAAGAAATCTGCTCATAAAAGAAACATCATAAGAATTACCAAATTATTTTTTTTTATCCCCCTAAAGAAACAGAACTTTTTCTTTTAGTGAGAAAAAGCCACAAATCAAAGACAAACAGAAACTTAATGAGAAATTCTGTCCCAGTAGGTTGCAGGTTTTGTAAGACTGGTCAAAGGCAGTTTATCTAAACACAGCACAACAGTGAATTCCACTTGCAGCGCTGGCGCCGCACGTCTCAGGGAGGTTTGGGGAGACCAGCTGGTTGCCACTAAGAGCTGCTGCTGTTAACAGCTTTCCTCTGGAGTTCTCTTTATTCAAGCGCAACTGCTGAAGTCAGAGGAGATAAAAATGAATAGAGATCTATGTTAGTAAGAGAAAATCCTGAATCTGCACCTGCTTCTTTTCTAAGAGTGCTAGAAAGACGATGACTTTCAAATATACGGCAAGTTCTGTCCAAGGCACGTTTTGGGTTTTTCTTTTTGGTTATTCAGGCGAACATTTTTTCAGTAGTTCTTCAATTAGGATTTATTACAAGGAAAAAAAACACACAGATGCGCACACAGATTAAATGACTAATAACGACACCACTTGAAGGAGTTTTACAATGAAGAGTGACTATCAGCAGGAATATATTTAAAGTAGTATTTAATGCATCCACCCCATACTATCTGAATAGTTTAGATTACTTTTTATTTTTTTCAAAACCTTTTCTCCACAAATTTAAAGCTAGTAAAATAACAGCCCTAGAGACTTAGCACTTCAGGAAAAAACAAAAGTCCCGGAAAGACAGAACTAAAATATTCGTTATCCATCTACCTAAGCTAAATATATTTGTACAGACAAGTAAACTTTCCTACATTCTGATATTTTTCACAAACACTTTAGTCAATTTTTCAAGTTTTGTGTATGTTTGTCCATGTGTATGCAAACACAAAACAGAATTAATGTCCAAAACGGAATATAAAACTTGTGTCTTGTAAACTTATTGGCTCAAGCATAGTTTTTGTACCCTTTCTACTCTCACCTTTCTTTCAAGCCACCCCCCCAAAATTTTGACTTTGACGTCTTAAACATCAAGCCAAGAAATTAAAGGTTAAGACTAAAGAAATTTTAAGTTCGTCTCCTGTTATAAGAGCAACATATCTATATCAGCTATAACACTGAGGAGACAAAATTAATTATGATTTTAACTCTACAGATTACTTAAAGAATTTTAACAGCTGCTATTTTTATTAACAGTCTCCCTCCAACAGAACATTTGGAAATAAGAAGACTTACAATTATACAATCTACCTATCTTGTATTTGAATGATAGAGTTCAGTAAAGGTAAATGTGGAAAGGAAATACAAGAAATACTTAAGCCCAGAACATGCAAATTCTGTTGGTAGTGACCTTTAAAAAAGTTTCTATTACATAAGGTTGAAAATCCTCATCTCTGTGTATAGCATGCTGGCATTAATTTTAGGGTATTTTTTCCTTGTTCCATTTTCCTATTCTGTAATGTGGGTCACATCAATTTGTTTTAGCAACAAGTCCTAATTAAGCCACAAAAGAAAGAAAACAGATGATGCAGTTTCAGTTCTTCCAATTTTTCTCATAGTTTGAAGGGGTTTCAAGTAGAAGCAAACAAAACTCTAGTTGTCATGCAAGTACCTACAACTCTGCCATTCATGAGTCTCTGCTCATGGAAAAAATACCTTTATAGTATCTTTTATTAAATGCCTAAAGCAAGTCTGACACCAAGTCAATTTAATTAGGTGCTAGTTTATAGAGGTATTACGCATCTGTAGTTCCTACAGAGTTCAAAAGAGTTTGTAGGTGTCTCATACCTACAGTCATTACGTAGTCTTGGATCTATCAATAGTTTTTTAAAATACGTTGGTAGGAGATCTCAGTCACAAAAGTATTGCTCTTTTTCCTACTTTCTTGCTACAAAATATATAGTTGTGTCCTCCAGATACTATGGAAGGAAACAGTTCCATAGGTAGAAACTGCTATCCGAACTTTCTTGAACAACACTGAAAAAAACACCTTAAAAAATACTAGTGCAAAAAGCGAGAAGGCGAGATATGTTACATTAGTAATTAATTGTCAATTCTTATCTAAGCAGAACCTTAGGAAATAAAATTGTAAAACAAGAGAAACGCTACTCAATAGTTATTAAAATCCTAGCTATTACATATTTGATAAAGAAATTCTTCAAACAACTTGGTAGCATTTGTTACACTGGGTAAGTACATGCATAGTAATAGTGCGACCGCATCTGAAGGAGAGACTAAAATTTGTTTCATTTAAAACAAAGCCGAACCACACACACTACAGTCTGTCCAAACTCAGTATATGCTTATCTGCATACTTAATCTCCAGTGTGCTTAAAGACACATAATAGAGTTATGATTTCCACTTCAAAGCATAGCTCAAAACTCTTCCATGCAAAGAGCTAGTCTGTAGGATGCGGTTAGGAAAAAAAGATTGCTGCAGGCTATCACACAGATTACCCGTTTGTGAT
This sequence comes from Arenaria interpres, assembly GCA_013399435.1. Lineage (NCBI taxonomy): Eukaryota > Metazoa > Chordata > Aves > Charadriiformes > Scolopacidae > Arenaria > Arenaria interpres. The sequence goes on along the minus strand of VXAK01020390.1, from coordinate 7,031 downwards.
CTTCATCAGGAAAGAACCACTTGAGGTAAAGCAGAACTTCACTGCTCAAGTTCTCTACAATGAAGAATTCAACATAAGAATTAGCACAGGAACATTTTTCACGTGTTTCCAAATGATTCAAAAAGGTCCAGCTGAAAATGAACTTTTTTTCTTTTCATACAGGTGATCAGTAAAGGGGTTTTCAGTTTAAAGAAAGAGCAACATTGAAACCTCACCTCTTTATGAACTCTGTAATTAGAAATATCTTAACACACATGACTTTTACAGCTAGTAAATTTTCTTGTCTTTACCAAAGCCCTTAAATATGCAGCCATTACACCTTCTGTGTTCACACCATGGCTCCAGGATGATGTGATCGAACATAAAACTCTAGGTTCAACCTCACCTTCCCCTAACGCCTAGCCACGATTTGTCACCTTCTACCCAAATGACTTTCCACAAAGTTATGCTCTGAGCCGGCCTGGGGGCAGGGGGAGAAAAGAGTCAGCTTTTGGCTTAGCAGTTCCCTGTGTGGTTCACCTGGCAGCTGCACAGCTACAGGGAAGGGAAACCGAAAAGAGGAAGCCTGCAGAGCAACCTCAGACTAGATTAAGCTGATGGCAGACCTACAGCATTAAACTGGAAAAAGACTGAACCCCTCAATGCCCCAGTGATATACACTCCTGGAGTCCAAACCAAGACTAGCTACCACCTCTGACGGGGAATTTTCAAATGCATTCTCAGAGTGATTGCCAAAATCTGGGAAAATATACCCCAAATTTCTGTCTCCTGAGATTCTTAGCAATACTTGAGGTTCTCCACCTCATTTGAGCATTTTAAACAAGCTCTATCCCCAAAAAGCTATGGAAAAGCCACCTCTCTTATGTACCGTTTAAACTCTTAATGAGATGCTCGAGGAGCATATGAACGCAGACGTCCTTGCAGCTGTCAAGTGCAAGGCTCCTCCATATTTGAACCGCTGTATCTTTTAACCACAATGACTTCCTTCATGCAGGTAAGATACATTAGACAACACAGAGCAGGCCCAAGATTTCAGCCCACGCTGGAGTAAAAGGGGAAGGAGAAGTTTTCGTGATGTCTTTATCATGTGGCATCACCTCCGGAAGCGGGGACAGGAATCCCCCAGTGTTCCCAAATTCTCCCCAGCCAGAGAGAAAGTACCAGGCTCTCTTGATGTTAACCCTGCTACATACACTTCAGTATCAACCTTAAAAAATCCAAAATAATACTTTTCTGAAAAAAAAGCAAAGGGAAGAAATCCAAATATCAGGCAATAGGAAAAAGCAACTCCTAAAAGCATATATTGTGTTCAAATTGATCGTTTTTCATTGCAGAGTGAGCTCAGCAGTCAGTTACCATACCTTTCAATAGCTAATGGCAAATACAAAGTTTCATACAGATAGACCTAATTTTGATGATAGGATTGCCTTTTTAGGATTTAGAACTCACTTAACTCTAGTTCTAGACAAATGAATGAAGAGGTATATGGAGGACTCGTTATTCCAATGCTCATGTACGCAGAGGAATATCTATGTTAACAATTTTAAGAATGTTATTTACACGCCTTTCACTTAATCAGAGATAAGAAAACTGACTTGTTTGAAGAGGTTTGTACAGGATATTTTTCAAAAGGGGGGAAAAAAAGGGTGGGGGGAATCCCAGCAAAACCAATAATTTCACTGATGGCACTGTTGCAACACACCGTGTTAGTTACAGATGTTTGGATCATTACTGTTGCTTCCACTACTGAATTTGGAAGATTATTTTACAATATGTTAAAATGTTTTCCAGAAAGGCCACCCTGAAGAAGACACAAGGCAGACAGATGAATCACAAACAGGTGGCTGTCCAAATTTATAGGGTTTTGCTATTTGTATTAGCACGTGTTTCAGGGTTTCCTGAAGGGAAAGAAACACACACACACAGTTGGTATTTAGATACTTTGTCACTGACATGAGCAATTCATACTTTGAAAGCTATTAGCTACCAGGTACACAAATTCAGAGATCTAGGATTAGCCTCACAAGTCCTAATCAACTTTCCTGGTTAAATCTGTCTTGTTCTGAATACAGAGACGTGTTTTTCCCAGTCTGTACCAAACTGTTTAAAAAACAGTAGTATCTGGCACTAACAGTAATAATTCAAGATCTTTGACTAGTTGTAAGCAACTAAATTAGGCAATAGGATAAGTCTGGTGAAGAAGTCACTGCAACATTTCTAAAACAGTGTATAAAGATTGAGATACAGACAAAGAATTTCTCATTTGTCTGCAAAAGTCAAGTAGCAACTCTTAACAAAGTAATAACTCTGTTGTATACTCCTGAATACCAAAGATGTTACAAGAAAACATTCCAATGTTAAGCTTAAACAGGCAAGTCAAAGCACCGAGCACCACCAGAATTCATAAGAATTTGTATTATCTCACCAAATACTAGGAGTTAGACTTGGACAAACCAGCCAAAACTTTTCTTAGGCCCCACAGAGCATCCCAAATTTGCATCTCACTTATGAACTCCATCACCTTAATACCCTTCTTCCTAAGGATTACAATTAAAATGAAGACGGGAATAACGGGTAGATTGTAACATAAGAAATCAGATGATACACTACACAATTGTAAAGTCAAGAGCATGAAGCAAGCACACTGGTCAGTAGATCAGGTCAGAAATTAGAGAGACAGAATTTTTAAATAGATGGAAGCATTATATTTGCATTGAATCCACAGGGAGGTGTAAGAAAAGGAGATGTCATACCACAGCACAGCTAGGTAGTTGAGAGAGACTGGAGAAGGCATGGGCAATCCCACTAAGGGCATCAGAAACAGCGACATGAAGTTCAATGTTCCCAAGAGCCAACAAAAGAGCTTCAGCAGGAAAAAAAGTGACCTGTTTAGCTGATTAACTTCCTCTGGTCTTCAGGTAAATTAAAAACCTAATGGAGAGTCTCACCCAGAGAAAGAACACTATAAAGTAGTCTTTACAATAGGGATGAGATAGAATGTCTAAGTTCACAGAAATTAACAGGCACAACTCTATTTCTAGAAGTGATAGTGTTAACTAAAGAAATAATATTAGCACAACCTTGCATTTGGATAACGACATCAGGGCAAATTGAATGCATACCAAAAAAAACCCCACCAAATTTGAAGAAAGCTGAAGAGCCAGAAATTAATGAAAGGATTAGATTAAGGGAATTAGGAGGTCCAAAAGATGAGTAAAAGTTAAAAGCTTGGCAATATGTTTGCATTTGGATATAAGGAAACTACATGGTTAAATCAGGAAAAAGTGAAATCAAACATCTTGCAGAGAAAAAGTAGGGGATGTCAGAATATAACCTCAACCATTATTATGGAGATTAATAAAAATTATCAAAGCAACAGTAGAGTTCTTTGACTTCAATCTGTGTGAGGACAACACAGCCTCAGAACTAGCAGAAGATAATATTTATATACATATATATAGATAGAATACAGCTGTCTCTAGATACAGATGATACCTTGTGGTGGAAACATGTTTTTTGTATAGTGCCTAGCTTGCTGGAGAACTACTCTCCCACTTGTAGTTAGAAATACAAAGAAAACAGACAGCAGTTATTGCATAACTATATGATCAGTGAGATTTATGTTTAAGTCCTTGCTTACGTATTATAAAACAAAAGACATTCACACGGCAACATAATGATAAATGCCTTATCATCAGTACTTTCAGTTCTACAAGTAAGCATAACTTAAAGAAAATCATATTTTTCCAGCTATCTATATTTCAAAAGTAGCTGAGCTGCTGATCCTCTCTTACTGGAAGGTTATTCCAGAACCACTTGCTAATGCCCAAGACGTTTCCAAATTTCTATCTCGTGAAATTTGAGGCAGTTAATTCATGACCAGGTGACATGCATTTGTTCCTGTACCGAAACTGCCACAGAATCACAGAATGATATGGGGTTTGGAAGGGACCTTTGGAGATCATCTAGTCCAACTCCCTGCCAAAGCAGGTCCACCCACAGCAGGTTGCACAGGAACGTGTCCAGGTGGGTTTGGAATGTCTCCAGAGAAGGAGACTCCACCACCTCTCTGGGCAGCCAGTTCCAGTGCTCTGCCACCTTCAAAGTGAAGAAGTTCCTTCTCATGTTTAGGTGGAGCTTTCTATGTTCAAGTTTGTGTCTGTTACCTCTGTCTCTCACCTATTAAAGCTTTAAGAAATATTCCAGTAAGTATCCATTCCTTCATCTAACTGTTTAAAATGTATTTTCTTCCTTTTGAGTGGCCACAGCTTTTACAATGGATTCTGTAGGCTAGTGACAAGAAGCCAAACTTTCCAGTAAAGATAATAACAAACACATGTTTCCCTCTCTGAGTGTCCCCAAACTGTCAAATTTTGACCTGGTTTTCACTTCTGTGCTCCAAATAAAATCACTGGCATATTCATACAAATCTGTAAATGTCGCTTTCAAAGAAGTGTCCATCAGTAGCAGTACAAAGCTTAAATACAAAGATTTTATTTTTCATTAGCACTGATTTAACACCTTCTAGTTTATGACTTTTGAAAGTAAAAGGTAGAGCTGTGTTTCTAAAAAAATACTTAGTTCCACTTCTGACATTTCAAGGAATCTGAAAGAAGTCTATAAAACCACTACCTTTAGAACTATTTCGGACTTGATCTATTTGTAAGATTACTAGCAATATTTTCTGATGCAGAAATCTAGAAGCACTACACTCAGATGCAGACATTGTCTTCAGCGCACAGATTTCTAGATATGCTGTCAACTTCAGTGGTTTCAGAGCTATGAGCAATACCCTGGCAAGAAGCCACATCCTCTCCCATGAACTGCTGTGAAAGTGAATACTACAACATTATCAAGAACTGCCTAAAACTTGAGGTTTCCATACTTCACAGTCTCAATTACTAGCCATCTCAAAACTATTTCCTCCACTCATTTTCACACCCCTCAACTGTGGCAGGCTTTCTGGTGGCTGTGAAGACTCTGCTCCGCTTTCTATGTCTTTTACGCCCGCAGGAGTAATCATCCATTACCTCTTTCTGCAGCTGCAAATATGAAAGCAGCATCAGCTTCGTGCTGTAATTTCTACAATTGTCCAAGGGATTCTAACTAGGCGTTCCTGAAGCTAACAAAACAGTTGTTTAAATTTAAAAGGTTACATCTTAGGAGAGTGCCTAACACGTTACTCACACTGCTTCATCCCCTCATAGGTAACAGTAAACAAAGAATCCCTGGTGCAATTACATAAACTAGGTATCTTTTAATACAAAGAGATAAAATTTTACCCAGATTGAAAATAAAAACCTACTTCTTTTTACTTAGAGATTTATTTTTCAAATGTTGACAAACTTTTAAAGTGATATTTAAAACATTAACAGAACCACGTTTCGTATTTGAAATTATACTGGGGATACATGTTCTTAATGCATTATTATTGAAAATGTGCATTTAGCGTGCTTAATACTGGATGATGATCAGAGCACCTCCTGTCCAAGCAAAAATTGTAATATAGACTCTACAGTATAGGTCAGCAATTGGAAAATAAGGAATAAAAAATGAAAAAGAAATTAAAAAAAAACAAAACCACTTCTATGAACGTTGTAATATCATTGTAGTATCGTCTCTAAACTCTTATGCTTAAGTATATTTGAACTTCTTCCCTTTTAATTCATCGTGTGATAGCTAAACTAACCCTACATGGTTCATTCTTTAATTAACACTGTTCTCGGTATTATTGCTATATTCAAAGAGCAAGAGCAGATATTTCAGTATCATCACCACATTTCATCACTGGAGCTCTGTGCGTGTCAAGCTTAAAACCAAAGAAGCCACAACAGGCAAACATTCGACCTCGGATAAGAACACTTCCTTTCTTTACTGCAGTGTGCACGGTTGCCCAGTGACTCCAGAAGCATATACTTTTTTCCTCTCTCAAGCATGTCCTGCTACGCTTAAAAATGCTATGCACATAGAGCTTTCCCTACCAAGAGGGTCCACACACAGCAGTTTAAAATATTCAGATTTGCTACGGTGTTCTTTATTGAGGTGAGTGGGGGGGGGTAGGGGTAGCTGTCCCAAATAACCTTCTGCTTGCATTTTTCCAAGATTATTCCTCCTTGCTTCTATACCTACAGAAACCATCACCTTAGATGCTACATCTACCACAGATCTAATAACTGCAGGCCAGTGCTGTTAAACAGGTCAGCCTGAGGAGATATTCCAACATCCAAGTTGGAACACGAGAATGAGGACGACTTATCACTCGCGTCAGAGAGGTACCGGGCATCCCGGTTTTCTGGAGGAAAAGGTCTGAAGGAAAAGGCACTTTCCCGGGACACCTACAGACGTGGAGCCCCGCCCCGGGCAGCCCACCACCCCCTCGCTCACCCCCAGCCCTTTTAGGGAGCTTCCCAGGGGCGTCCCCACCGCCTAGGCCGGGCCACACAAGTTTCTCCTCCAGGTGAACCCCCGAGAAAGGGAAGGATGGAAATCCCAGGGACAGACCTGTCCCTTGTCCCCAACCCCCCCACCCTCCTTCTCAGCTCCTGCGGCGCCAGAGGAGCGGTCCCACACCGGGCGGCCCCCGCAGGCCCCACACCGGGAGGCCGAGGGCCGGCAGAAAGGGAAGGGGCTGCACCTGAGCCCACCGGGAGACGAAGCGAGAGGGGAAGGTGCAGCACCCCCTCGCTTCGCCCGGGGGCTCCCCA
>VXAK01020385.1:221-17718 GCA_013399435.1 Arenaria interpres | reverse complement strand
CTTTCCTTCTTTCTTTCTTCCCAGGTAGTCCCTGAGGGTTTTTTTCTAATGCTTGCTGTTTGAACCCATGTAGAGGTGGACCTTCATAATATCTTCAGCCAATTAGTTGAAAGTTGGTTGTGTCAGGAAATTTTATATCATGTCCTTAGTTCTTTTATTGTGTATCATTGTAAGCAATGGTTTGCTTTTCCTATGGCACTCATAATTGTGTGTAGGCACATATATATGTAATCTTGCAGTAGATTAGCCGGTTTAATTTGTCCTCATCAGGTGTTGCAGTGATTTGACTCTCTTTGTTCCTTTCTTTGAACCTTTCTAGTTCAACTGTTTCTTTTCAGTTTTAAAACTGCCTCGGTACTATGGGTTATGTAGCTTCGTAATGGTGGGCTTTTATTTCTGTTTTGTTCTCTGTTCTTTTCTTAGTAACTTGTATCATTCTGCTTCCAATTCTGACAGCTACTGAGCACTGGGTTGATGTTTCTTTTGAAACATTTCTAGTTTGATTCCCAGATCTCTCTCTGAGATGATAATAGCTAATTTAGAGTACATTCCTGTACATCTATAGTTAGAGCTGGGTTTTTTCTATGTGCATTACTTTGCTTTTATTGACGTTGGATTTCAGCTGCCATTTTATCATCTGGTTTCACAGCAGTATGAGATATCTTTGTAGCTTTCACAATTTTCTCTCTACCACTCAGAATAATGTATTTCCATCAGCATAAGCACCTCACAGTTCCAGCTCAGTAAAAGCTGCAGCATCACAGCTTCCTTGCTGTTGGACATTCTGATTCCTGTTTCTCTGCATTTTGCCCTGTTTATTAGCAAACTTAATACTAAATAAGCTTTACAATTTTGCTGTTGTCTCAGGATGAGAAAGATTATTAGATTTCAGGTAATCCTTGGCTTTTTTTAATTTACTTTTTCTCATCTCCATGTTCCTTTGCAGAGCAAGGACGCTAAAAGCAGATGGAACATAGCTGTTAATATGCTAGTTAATTTAACATACAGAAATATCACCCCCTGTTGTTTGGAAAGGGTGATTTCTGAGCTGGGTTGGCAATTCTTGTCAGTATATCAGCCTCACGGCTCCAGAATCAGGTCTTTTTTCCAGTCTGGTGTCAGTAGTCAATTGCTGTTGAAAAATTTCTCTTTATCAAAGAATAATCAGTTGACTATGCTGACCAGCATTTAATCTGATTGCTGTCCACTTTATAATTTTATGCTTATTCTCTTTTGTCTTTTCCACCTTTCCCTTTCCCTTTTCCTTGTCATTTTTCTGTAATGAACGCTTCAATTTATTGCAAGCTGAAAGGTTATTATGATTATCAAGTGGCTGGAAATGTAGTTGAGGCTGCTTATAACATATAATATTAGTTCATGCAAATTCAAACAAAAAATGTGCACTGCTTGTTTACAAGAATCCTTAACCTTTAATAAAAATTCTATACCTGGTAATTCATTAGCTACAGCATGAATCCTAGTTCTAAGCCTTACAAATCAAGATTGTTTCTTTTCTGTTAAATCAAGATACACTGAAACAGTAGGATTTTTTACCATCAGCAAAGTTATAAATAGTCTCACAAGTCCATGTAAAATAATTGACTCTGTAAATCTGAGCTTCTATCCAAAATGACTTCTCACCTCATATCTCTAAAATGGTGTGTTGTCACATTTGAAACAAGCTGATGAGAATAAAGAGTTATGTTGTCATTTTGTTTACTTCGGGTTTTGTGTGTGACAGTTTAAAACAACTCTCTGGAGATCACCTGTACAGAAAATAAATAAAGCTTTTGGATTAGTAAAACATTAAATCATATTCTGGGATAAGCGATAAAAGAAAAGTTAAGTTTGGGAATTCATTTCTCAAAAAATCTTCCTTCCTTGACATCCAAAAATATTTATGTTTTATTGTTACTTATTTTTGTGTTGTTTTTTTTTAAATCTAGATTATATGTCCTTACATCTGTATTGTAGAAGATTATTATTTTCATTCTATTAGATTAAAAAGGCAAGTTTTGTAGATATATTACAGGTGTTTCATTCTTCACTATTAATGGAATTTTTGCACTCCTTTTTCACATTTTTAGATACTAAATGCTTTTATGGTCATTACTGAATTAGTGCTACAACACTACTGAACAATTTTATGTTCATTACTGAATTAGTGCTACAACAAGTTATTTTAGCTTTGTTTGAAGCTTTGAAAGAGAATGTAAGACCTATTACTTTTGAGGAATCTTCATTCACTGCTGCTGATTAAAAAAGATTAATAGTATTTTAAATTATAATTTAATTAGATCTATCAAATAATTCAAACAGGAAATTAGTTCATATATATGTATACTATTAATGTAATTGAATGTCAAACTCATTATATGGTATTATAATTTTGCCACATTTAGGGTAACTTTAAGAAGAAATACTTGAAATAGTTGGCATTTACAACACATATAACGTCTCTGCCTTTAGGCATAGCCTAAGGTTTAGAGCACATTTAGCAAGTGGAATTCTAATAGAATCCATTTTCATAAATAAAAACAGAATTTAAGTTATTCTTCCAGGGATTAGCTATCTGGGACTATTCAGGAATGTATTTATATTAGTGTTAATTTCCTTAGCATGCTAATTTGATTTTATTTCACATTTGTATGCTCAAGTACAAACTCCTCCAGGACCATCCTTATGTCAATCAGCACATGCAAATACTTTCTTTTGGTTCTGTTTAAACTACTCTTGAAAGAAATTTAGAGAAGTAGATCTCTAAAGTATTTCCAAGGGATTTAATTTCTCAACGGTTAGCTTTATGTTTGCTATCCATATTAACAAAGTAACATAGTCACATAACCCTATAAGCTTATCTTAATTTTACATATGATGTTAGAAAATATGAGTCTCTTAAAGCATTACTTAAATATCCTACTTTTTATAGCTGATAAGAAATATTAGTCTCCTGGATTTCCTTCCAAGTATTGTGTCCTGGTAGAAATCCCTTCACAATCCCATTTTCCAGCAGTGGGGATGATCTGGACAGGAGTCAGTTAGGTTTCTGCCTGAACATTAGTTGAGGAGTTTTCACGGAACTCTTTGATTAGCAAATATATTTCTTTTGGTTTTTGGGTGACTATTGATATTTCTAGGTCCTGTTTATAAGATTATGAATAAATGATGAATGTCTGTTGAGGGAGGTACAGGAAAAGCAGTAACGGTGGAAGAAGTAAATTTTACAAAAAGTAGGGAGGAGTAAGGATTTGGAGTCAATTTTGGAGAAAGAAGAAAAGAGACTAGCAGAGGAAGAGGTAGACAGCATAATGTTAGAGAATGCTGTGTTCCTAGGAGGACGTAAGTTAGAAACAGAAAGAAAAAAGAAATACAGCATGAGAAAAAAAAAGCAGGAAAAAGATGCAGTGATTTGTTTTTAATATAGTTAAGTCAATAAATACAAATGATGGTGTTCAAAAAATAATGTGTAGCAAATCACATACATAAATTCTGTGTAATACACTGGGCCTGTTCTTTCCAGAGTATTCCTGTTAGTTTCCCGTAGATGCATATGAGCTCAATGAGTATGCAAATAAGACATGGATTGATGATGTATTAGAGGTAAAAACATAATAAGGTAAACACCAGTATTCTTTTGCTGTGAACGAAAAACATATTAATTTTAAAGCCTGACCTGAAGGAGTGGTAATGCAGTTATTTTCATCTTTTCCTTCAGTATTTCATTATATAATATCTCTTAGTATTCTTTTTCTGCATGTAGATTTTCCAAATATCATCTTTGCAACATACAAGTCCCCTGTCCGGTCAGTGTTCTTCAAAGAGCTGGTTCCATTCCTGTTTCTCTGCCTTCTGTCCCAAGCCTGTATCCCAGACCTAAAACCCATGCTCTGCACGGTCTCCTCTGAGCATCAACCGCAGCTTGAACTCCAGAATGTGCGCCACTGAAGGTCAATCACAACCGTTTTGTAATTTTCTGGATTATTGACCAAAACTGCGGTTTCTTCTATGTGATGTTTTCATGACACATGCATACTGTTCTTTGGTAAAATCTCACTTGAAGATCGACAGTCAGTATCCCCAGCTTTGTGCAGTGGTACAGCAGAGTTTCCTCCCAATTAATTCCTTATTTGTCACATGATTTAAGACCTAGTAGATGTTCTCAACCTAAATTACTACTTTTGAGTTTTCTTGTGAAGCAAGGAGACTTTTTTTTGGATACATTTTTAGTTCTCAGACAAAAAACATTCTTTATATTATTTTTAAAAATTTATGAATAGATTCTAAAGATTTCCCTAGTTTCATTTCCTTAAAAAATCCTGTAACTTCTTCAGAACCAGAAAATTGGATGGCAAATATCTTTAGCAGTAGAAGTCCAATTCTGCCAGAGTCTCTGTTACAGGGAACTGTTGTCTGAGGAAGCTCATGGCATTTGTTCCTTAAATAAAAACATTTTTTAAGTGATGCTTCTACCAGTTCTGTCACTTGAAGGAGACAGAGCTAACGTGCTGACTTGAAAATATTAGTCTGTTTCTGTAAGTTAGTAACTTTGATCTTTGAAAATAATGTATGTTGGAATTACTGTGCATTGTCTTCCTAAGTGTATGATAAGACTTACTTATGGACTGGAACTTTATTACTAAAGGTTTCAAAGATAGGGCAGGCCTTAAACTCCAGAAAAGCTTCTCCTATAGATATGTATGTAATTAAAAGGTCTTCTATGTGTAAATCCCATTTCCTGAGCAATAGAACATCTCAGTCTTTTCTTATACCTGTGGGATCTAAAATTCAGGTGTGGGGATAATGGGGAGTTGTTTTCCCTACTTATTTTCTTCTTTTTAAACTGGTTCCTGAAATTATTTGGGCTGTGGTTCTAATATCAGACTGGTGATTCTTGATTGTATTCTACAAGATCACTCCTTTCTATTTCATGAAAAATAGGCTAAAAAAAGTATCAGAAATTCTAAATAATACAAAAATATAGCATTTAAAATATGAGGTTTCTCCAAATTTTACTCAGTTTGTAGGACTTTCCTGATTGAAAAGTGAGCTATAATGTTTTTATATGAAGGATAAATGCTGTGTCCTTTGAAAAATGGAAAGAACTGTATGGCTGTCAGCTGCAGGAATGTTATCATATTCCCTTAAATCTTAACACAGAGTAACTATCTGAGATTGTGATTTGCCAATAATATTGGTTTCTGTATTCCCATTACCATGTTTCACTGTTTGGGAGACCATAACAATCTGTCAATGAGTTATGTGGATTCAGTCAAAACGAACGAGAGCTTTTTGTGGGTAAGGCCATAGTAGCTTAATTTAAAAGCTGTGGTTGCTTTGATGTTTTTGATGTTTTCTCCTTCTTTTAGGGACTTAACATTTGAGATATTTTTTGTAACAGATTAATTATGGTTCTCTCCAGAGTGCATACTGAAGTGTAACACTCTGTAACAGAGAACCAAGCTTAACACCCCAACAGAGGACAGTCACATCTAACATTTGTTTCTTTGGATACAATAGGTATATTTGCCAACTTCGTGCTCAAATGCCTTATATACAAATTAAATCTGTACATATGCAGCTCTTACCGCCTTTATTCATGCTGCTATATTTTGATTTAGAAGTCAACATTTTAGAACTTGACAGTTTATAGGACATGAGAGTACAGAACATGATAATTTCTTTTTCTGTTAGTTGTTTGCAACAGTTGAGATGATGGTAGTTGACATGAGTCTGGGTGTCTTGTAGCAGACATTGCTCTTCTGAGGTTACTGGTATTTGACAATGGCAGATACCCCACTTCTGGAGCCGGAGGTGGAATGAACAGCAGATCAAAACACTTGGCAGAAGTCACGTATTACATTTCCATTTATCTAAAGAGTTGTTACAAACAAGAATGAAGGAATAAAAACTGTATCTAGCAAATCTTACTGTCAGTGTAGAAGAAAGACACGAACACCTATCTGCAGTAGCAATATATGCAGCAATGGTGGCCACACTGTCGTAGAACATGCTCTGCCTGCACAATTTACTTTTGTAACTCAAAAAGTAGTAGCTCTGTTTTGTGTCCCACCATCCTGTTTTAGCTCTTTAATGTCCAACAGGAGTATCAAAACTTAGCGTATGTTTGAAAACAGGTGGCACCAAGGGCAATGATTTTTTTTAATTGTCACAGCTTGTCATGAGTGATTAAAAATGTCTCCTTAAGTTAAATGCATTTACAAATAGAACTGTATTTTGTTAGGCGGCATAGGGAGAATGCTGTTAGTCAACTGAATCATCACTTAGATTGAAATGTCACTCTTAAATTTCATTCATTTTCAGAAGTGTTGCTCAGTTTTTTCAAGAAGGAGTCAAGGGAGCTTGGGGGAAGGCGCAAGTGAAGTTGCAGTAAATGCAGCATAAGGAAGTCCCTTGGGGCAGCGTGATGTTGCCTCCCCTGGCATTGTCCAGCCAGGGCACACCTCGCCTCCTACGCTGCTTGAATGCAGTAGAGTGCACCCTGCTGCTTCTTCTGCCATGGACCGCAACACAAGCTAAGTCAGCAAGGCAGCTGGAGCCATTTAATCAAATTTGCATCTCATCTAACCTTTGCCAGAGGTGCCCCATAAACAGAACACAATTGGGAAGAACAAGAGGAATAGCAAAATCCTATTTAAACAATTTATTTCTGAAGTCTACAGAAATGTTATTATTTCTACACAGCACTGATGGCATTTGGTACAAGGCATGAATGCAAAAATTACTGTGCTTCTAAATGAGGGTAGGATTACTATAGATTACATGAGAAAACAGCAATTTCATTGGACTTGATGCAGCGCTATCTTTACTCATTTTAATATTGAGTCTATTTAGTTTAATGCTTATGCATAAAATCTGCAACTTCTGATTGAAAAGTAAAATATCTGAACAATTTTCTAACATATGATATTGATAATATTACGACTATTCAGAGTCATCATCAGATATAGCATTCAGTTAAATTAGGAATTCCTGTTATAAGAATCAAAAAAATATTTCCTTCCATGTCCAATGCAATGAAAGTGAAACAGGTAATTTTCATCCAGAGTGTTTATAGGAAGACAGATGAGCTTATTATTTTTTTTTTTTTCTTTCTTACCATTTATGTCTTAGCGTACAATGAGATATGTATTATTCAGGTTCTTTTCACATATTGTCCAGAGAAACAACTACATATACCATAATACCACTGGTTTCTTAACCAGATTATTACAGACAAGTTGCAGAGAGCCAGATTTTATTATAGTAATTTATTTTGAATTTCATACCTCCAAAAAGGAATGAAATAGCCTCTTAGCATAATTGTATTAATATGTTCTCCATGGAATCACACTCCATGATGTGACCAGAAATTCACTATTGGATTAAATCATTGCAATATACTCATAGCTGGGTGGTAACTCAGACTGAGATTCTTGGGGAAAGTATGCATTTAAGTAATGTTCGCTTCAGCAAACCAGGCTGACCTTAATCAGCTTTTTGTTTTATGACTTTGTGTATGTGGGAGCAGTATTTCCTGTACAGCCTCGTAATTTATGATCAGCTTGAGTAATTCCAAAGAAGTCAAGCTAGAAAGAAAATGGAGAAGACAAGGGAAAAAACCCACATAGTAAATCCACTTGCTAATGAATGTCTCAGATATCACTGTCCATTAAAAGCCTTTCTGCAATATTGGAGGTGAAAATGGCTAGTGTGGAAACCATCTAAATTTAACTGTCTAAAATTCCCTGCCAGTGAAGGGCTAGAGCATACCAAGAATGACTACTGGGCTCTTGGGCTAAAGGACATGGGGTCCCAGATGTTAACTCATCAATCCTGCTGTTTAAAGGGAAAAGCTCAGGTGGGAGCAGATTAATTTCACTGGATAACACCTAGTTTAACAACTGGTGTCATCAAGATGGACTTGGCTTCTATGGCCATAGGATTCACTTTGAGGACTGAGGACTCCTGGGGCGAGACAGGATCCACACGATGAAGTGGGGCAAAAACATCCTTACCAACAGTCTGGTCAACCTGGTGAGGAGAGCATTAAACTAGAAATTTGGGACACAGTGAGGAAGTGGTAGAAAGCCAAGGTTTCTGAGTTATGGGAAGAGAGACCTCAGAAATGACAAAAAAATATTAAAGGGATACCTGCCTCGTGTATGTACAGAATAGTTAATAATTATCAAATATACAATGTTTAGAAATAGAAATGTTACTTCTCATATTAGTTTCCATCTACATACAGTTCAATGTTAGAGTTTCGGAAGGTTTAGCCCAGTGAAATTCACTGTGAACTCTGTGGATTAGTGCTATAGACATCTTTGAAATTATTTTCTAGTAATGAGATTATACCAGTCACCCCACATCTCTGATGGGAGCGCTTCAGAGATGAAAATATTGATGGTGCTGACATTATACTAAAATTCTCTTATCAAAATAATTCCATACTGAGTGCATTCGTGTGTAAAAGGTCACAAATACCTGACACAAAAAATATGTCATTTGATAAAACAAATTTCCATAGAATTTAAAAGTAGCAATTACTGAGAATCAGATTGTCACACAAGAAATGTCATCACTATGTTCTTTTGGCCTGTAATCAATCTTTGCACTTGGTTCAATCCTGCAGAAAGGTTCGAGGGACACAAGTAATGCTTAATATAAAACCATTATAACCATTAAGTGGGATAGCAGTATTCCAAATATAGTGAGTTACAAAAGTTGGTCTGCTTTCTGTCACTTTTACCTTTACATTTTACCTCCCAGGTTTTAAGTAAATCTTCCTCAGAAAACTACAAGCTCCTCACCATCTTCATCAGAGCAATTTTACTACAGTAAATTACTCACTAGTAGCAAAATAGTGCATTTCTTACAAGGTGAGAAGCTTTTTAAAATGGGGAATAAAAGCATATTTCCCTCTCTCCTTTGACTCACATTTTGAGTCGGGTTTCAAGACCCAAGAAAAATAACTCTGCTTGTCTCTCTTGTGGACAGTATTCCAGATCATAAAGCATCATGAATTATTCAGTAAAACTGGCAGACTTTTGGCAAGACATTTTAAATCCCAGCCAACAAACGAGCTGATTTACTTCATAGGTGCATTCGGGACACCTGCGGAGTTATCATATTAAGTGGACTGAAGGAGTTTGGCCTTTCTTATATGCAGAACAGAATATAGATAAATAAGAGATTCTGTTTCCAACATTCATAGTTTTTAAAGCCTTCATTAAAAATGAATTCATAAGCTCCTGGCAGGTTCCCGATCACTTTCTACTTAAGATTTACAAATCATAAAGCAGCAAGGTTTATTTGAAACCTGTGTGAGATTTCATTTTTTAATTGTTGTCTGTAATGAAGTACAGATTATCAACTAAAAGAACATAAAAGACTTAAGCATGCCTAAAAAGAGAATTCAGGGTTTTCTTATTAGTAAAGCAGTTGACTGTCTTTGTTTGTTTTCCCTGTCTTCGATATGTCTTCACTCTGTCTCTCTCAAAGACATTGCCTTCATCTGTCTTTATAAGGATTCAAGCTGTAAGAGATTTTGATCAAATCACCACTCTACGTGCCACAGAGACGAGATGAAAGGAAACATTGAAGTCCATAAAAGCATTAGAGCAATCATTTGGACACAAGAGTGTGTTTCTGTGTAAATACCAAACAACTTTGCTATTTTATGATTTCACATTTAAATATTAGAATAGTATTTATAATTTATGACATATTTATAATATTTATGTGGTCTATTCCAAAGTTTGGAAGTAAGGTAGAATGAAGAAAGGAAAAAAGTAAGAGTGAGGTCTTACTGATGAGGTAGATTTTACCTGTGACAGAGCTACCTCTATAAAGTATGCTTGCTACAGAAGGCTGACACTCCACAAGCTAGAGTTCTGTGAGTGACAGCTTTTAAGTCTCCAGAACCATTTCTATTACTACTAATGTTAACTTCTGCTTTTAATAATATAATATTAATTATTTTTCTAGAAAACTGGCAGAAAACTTGCTACCGAGATGATTAGAGATATAGTGCCTGGCTTATGAAGAGAGTTTGAGGCTAAGAAGCAATGTGATCTCATGGAAAGGAGAGTATAAGTACTTAAAGGAGAGTTACAGAGATGACATGATGAAACTTGCTCAGTCATGGTAGATTGAAGCTGGAACGGGTTACCTATCCTTAGACGTTTTCAAGACTTTAAAATAAAGGCACTGCTGATCTGATCTGGGATTGAAGATAGTCCTCCTTGAAACAGAAGATAGAATCATATGACCTTAAGAGATCCCTTTCAATTGAAATTTCTATGATTCTAAATGGAAAACAGGAAAAAAAAAATCTTCTGAGATGCATAGACAGGCTGTGAGAGTTGGGGTTGTTTGGCCTGGAGAAGAGAAGGCTCCAGGGAGACCTTATAGCAGCTTCCCAGTACCAAAAGGGGGCCTACAGGAGAGATGGAGAAGGGCTCTTACGCAGCAATAAGATGAGTGATAACAGTTTTAAACTGAAAGAGAGGAAATTTAGATTAGATATTAGGAAGAAATTCTTTACTGTGAGGGTGGTGAGGCACTGGAACAGGTTGCCCAGGGAAGTTGTGGGTGCCCCATCCTTGGAAGTGTTCAAGGCTGGGCTGGATGGGACTTTGAGCAATCTGGTCTAGTGGGAAGTGTCCCTGCCCACGGCAGGGGCATTGGAACTAGATGATCTTTAAGGTCCCTTCCAACCCAAACCATTCTATGATTCTATGCGTAGCGTTTGAAATCAGATCAAGTAACTACGGGCTTAGCATATTTTCTCTTTCCAGTAACCCAGCCTAGAATACTTACATCCTTGTTTTTGTGTGCTAGCACAATGGTCCTGAGAAGTACTGTCACACTGTTTTAAGTCCTTTAGCTAAGTAGTGAAAGAAGTGGAATTATAATTACCCCTAATGTAGAATACTACACAGAGATTAACTGTCTTTAAGAAGCACGCTCTGTTTAACTCTGTAGGTGTGCATAATACTACAATAAATTCCTCCCAATTTTTCCCCTTTTTAGTAAGATTTATTTAATTTCTTTGTTTCTTTGCTTATTTATTTTATTCCTTCCCCCCCCCTGCAAAAGAGCTTCCATATGATGTAACAGTCTGTTTCTTATTGTTATTCTCAGTAGGTGCTGACTACTTTGTGGCCAGGAACTGTGTTGTCAGAAATGTGTTTATTTAATACGCTGAGAGGCAGTCATTCCCAGAAAATTATATATATTACAGCACCTCAAATTATTTTCTGCTGCTAACTAATATTGGCAATTTGAAGTTTCTAGTACAGAATCTAATACAGGGTCTAATATGAATGATGTTGTGACGAGAAACATATCTGTATTCTTTTTTCTCTGTTAATTAATAAGTATCCCTTTTTTTTTCTCTCTTTTAAAAAAAGTCTCGCTTTGCCATGTGCACAAAGTACCTGTGTAACACTTATTAAAATTTCAACAAGGAACAATGAAAGTGCAAGAGTCCACTCCCCAGAGCCTGGCAAGGTTCTTGATTTTCCAAAATTTTTATGTAAAACCAGGTTAAAAGAGATTTACGTGTATATGTCTGTATGGAAATATCACTTGAAAAAGTAAGTGTAGCACACATAAAAGTTGTATTTTCTTTGTCTTTCTGAAAAAAGTTACAATTCCCATACAAGAATGTGACATTTGCATTTTTCTATAACTTCCAGCTTTAGAAAACAGAAATATATGAAAGCCAATTTCCCAAATTTGGATTAATATTCTATTAAAATATTATTTTTGATAATTTTCCTTGAAGTTTTTTTTCACTTTTTTCCCCTTTTTGTCATGAAAAATTGCAAGTTAAAAAAAAAAAAAAGATTGAAGTAGGTTATTTGATTTTTGCCAGGAAAGGAAGAAACTTTGTTTCCATGGCATTTCTATTCCAGCATAACTGTGAGTCTGGAAAATGTGTGTTCAAAAGAAGAGGAGAAACCATTGTATTGCATACAGGTCCTTATTCATTACCTCATTGAATGCAAAAGAATGATAAAAGTTTGTTTAACACAGTCAGTATATTGTGAAGCAGTCTCCACAGAAACCATAATTAATTTCTCTGCAAAGCCCTATATCCTTTTGCAGATAGAAGATGCTGCGTACATTTGAGTAGATTCTGGCAAGGAGGGATGAAACACAGAAGAAATCTCAGTCCAATGAAATGTCAGAATTGAAAAAAAAAATCATCTCTTAACATTTTTGGTCACATCAGATTAGCAAAGTTGAAAAATAGAGGGCAACATTTGCTTGTGCAGAGCTCATGGTTTTTATGTTTCCAATACCTGGATCTTACTCCGAGCCAACTTGAGTATATCCCTACTACACTGCAGTGGGTTCTCTGGATACACTGCTGAATGCAGAGCTTTGTGGTTCTCAGTGAAATTCTTAATGAACAACTATGACACAGCTGTTTTCACAGATCAGGACTTACCTGCTGAGCATGCAACATATGACAAAATCACAGCATAGAATGAAATGTCTCAGGCCATCCTATCACTTGCAAAATGTTTTTTTGGGTTTTATTTCTTTGGGGTTTTTTGTGTTTTTTTCCTTGTCAGATTTTATCTGTAATGTAATTTCTCTGTAATAAACAAATAAATACTTATATAATCCAAATTTATTAGATCTCCTTAGAGAACTTCTAGGTTAAATGGAATTAATTCAACAAACAAAATGAAATTAACAAGGTGATGTATAATTAAAATAATCCATTCCACATTCTCCAGGCTATATAAAAAGGTAAAGAAGCCGGTGTGGTATTTGTTCACTGGATTACAAGCCATTGCTGCTACCATTCTTCATAGGGCTGGCCTTAAAAGAATGGGGAGATGAGAAAGTCCAGAAAATAGCTGGCTGGCTCTTGCACACACAGGCTCTGGAAAGGAGGGCCATACTGTGGATGACTTGCAATATCTGCCTGCCAGCTTTGGACCTATCAGATAGGTACAATATACTATGTGCCCAGAGAGAGGAAATTTTGTGAAATGCAGTTATTAATAACATCTTGAACTGTAGATATATGAGGTGTATAAACTCAGAGCTTAAATTTTCCTGAAGTGCAGAGAGTGGGAGAAGAGTTTCGTGTTTTCTTCCACTCTTTATGTTTCTTCAAAAAGTTTTACACTGGCTTCAGCTTTGCCAACTTTTATTACACCCACAGAAAAAAGAAGTCAGTGTAAAGGTTCCTTGTCTTTCACATATAACTAACAAGAAGTGTGATGCTCATCACGAAAATTCACAGCCTGTATCTCATTGTGTGACCCTTACTCTTTCTGAGACATTCACAGTAGCTCTCAGTGCTGAGTTCAGAAACTGAAAGCCACAGAGCCATGTCAAGGTGGGTCTAATTTATCTAAATTATCATCTTGTGGATCTCTGTTCTTAGGATTGTGTGGAAATATCCCAAATACAACCACCCTGCACAGCTGAGCTTTAATACTGTATCCCACAGCACAGCCCTTGAAATAATTCACCTAGTTTAATAATTGCTTGTGATTTTGTATGTCCAATTTGAGGAAATCTGAAGGAAGCTTAACTTCTAAAATGTCTTGAATATTAACTGAATTGTATGGCCAGTACCAGAAGTTAAGGATCTGACCATTGACTAGAACAAGATTGACATTCTGCAGTCACATAATTTTATTTTTCCATCTTCATGATAATAATGCCTTTCACTACCCTGGTAACACAGATGCAGGCATGGCAAAATGCACCAGAATTATATTACATGTATGTATCGTTAAAAATTTATTAGCTAAAAGCACGTGAGTTCTAAACCAAAACATTTAATTAATTTTAACCTTCCCCCCTATCTGATAGGAAATACACCTGACAGAAGTCCTTAGATGACTCGCAGTATGTGTATCTTTCTGTTGAAGTGCACCAGTGCTCAGCCATGCTGTTGGAACCTGGGATTAGTTTGAAACAAAAGCATACTTCATGGAGTCTAGGACTTCACTTGTAAGGCATCTTAGTTTCAAAAGACATTATATTCTCTTTCCTTATTCTTAAGGAAATACCAAGCTACTGGTTGATTGTTTATGCAGTGCATTGGAGGACACAGAAAACTCCACAACAGGTAATAGCAAAGGGCACATGTTCAGTTAGACAGAGCCTGATACTCTGCAGTGTCCTCCCCACTAAGGAAGCTCACCTGTTTTAGATCTGTACAAATATCGTGCTTTTTTCCCATACAAAATTTTTTTGACTAAAAGTTCTATGGAACGGATGAATATTGTTTACAACAAGGAGATGATCCCCTGGGCTGTTTCGGGATCATCCATGCCTTATCTACACATGACTGTCTTGCCCTTGACAGATCTGGTGCTCACCTCAGCTTTCATTCACTTCATTTTTGGTTTGGGTATGCATTAATCAGGAGGATCAACACTCTTTCTTAGTTCTCAGGTGATTTACCAGCTTTGATCATGGTCTATTCTCAGATATGGAACAGTTCCACATGAGCAAAGAGTCATTTTCATAGTTCTACTAACAGGGAGTGGTCCTTCTTTCTAATTTTAAAAATCTTTACACAAATTAAACTGTTCCTGTTAACAAGATTACATCCTGAGCTGTGAACAGCAAGAAAAGATAATCCAAAAATGCCGGTGAGGGGGAGAGTTGACAGTTATCATTATATAGGTCTACAAATCCATTAAGCAAATGTGTACCATTGGCTGATAGTAGTCATATGTGTTGGCACGTGTTACCATGTAAATCTGTACAGCAGATAAAAATGTTTTAACAGGGAATGTTTGTAAAATGGCTTGAGAGTCTAGATAACATTGAATATTTACTAAAAAAACATGATTACTGATAATATGTCTTCGCTAGTTAGTTTTCCTCTTTAAATATTATTTTTTTCTCCCAATCTTTGCAACAAATAAACTTTCAAAGCACAAAGAGAGAGAGGAACAATTTTATGTTAAATGTGAGAGTTCTGTTGAAAAGATACTGAGATGCAACAAGCTTGACCTGTCTTACTTAGTTCTCCTTATTTCTACTTCATTTTTATTTCAAAAATCTGTCACAGAGAAAGGAAAATTGCCTGGTGCTACAAAAAGTGTGACTGTGACAAATGTTTATATATTTTATGAAGGATTTGGTAAGAAATGGTCTCAGAGCCTTTTTGGGGGTCTTGTTTTGATTTGGGTTTAAGAGTATATTCCCTGTATAAAAAATATATTCAAAGTAATTCAAAGTATTCTGCCCTTTTAGAATTCATCTTTCAAAACTACTGACTCGATCTTCCCATGAATTTATACAGTGGAAGTGTGAAAGATTAAGGTGGTCTACATACTGATAAGGCAGTTGTGAGTTCACAAATACTGTTTCATGTCCAGTCATCTCTGCCACGTGAGCAAATGTATATGAAGGCTTTAATTATTTTCAATCAGCCAGTATATAAAGCACTGGCTTTTAAAAATTACCTTAAGGTTATGATGGGAAAAAAATGCACAGATTCCTAGAAATGCTCTTTAGGAACATTTGGACTTTTTATGATTGAAAAACTCTGTTCTGCAACACACAAAATATAACATTTTCCAATTAGGCTGTCTTTTAATAAAACAGTTTATCTTGACATTTAATTTCTTTATATAATAGCTTGTTTCTCCATGTTTTTGAAAAAGCATGAAGACATTAAATCATTTAGCTTTTTGAAATCTCAAGTATATTTGTGAGATTTTTCTGGAGCCCCATTGAGGTATTTTTCAGGCTCCTTATTTGACCTTTCCAGTACTTGAGTTTACTCAACAGATTATAGCAATAATTAAAAAATAACAACAATCAATGTAATAGTAAGGAATAAAAAAAGCTAAATTCACAATTCACAACAGTATCCTGTGTGAAAGTGAACTCACTGTGTGCCTTTGTCAGCAGCACCTGTGAAGCAATTTGGGATTGGGACAATGCATTATAGGAGTGTGTTTAAAACAACAAAATATCTAAGCAGTATTTGACATTCAACTAATTTGAACATGGTATGCAATAATTTATTAATAGCAGCTCCACTTATAATAATTGTTTATATAATGCTCACTTGATTCTACATACAAAGGAAAGGTAATCAGTTTCTCAGATCCTCCTTTTTTATGGTGGGGGCATTTTTTCCCCTTGACTTTTTTTTTTTGCTTTCCTGTCTGTGGTGGTTTGTGTGGCATTCCAAGAATTATTCATAGAGCATGACAGTTTTTATTCACACTAAGTAATGCTAGATGCTTGTAGTCTATGTTTGCTTTTTCCCATGCTTTGACAAGCTGGAAAAATTTACAAAAACAAGCTATTAAAATATAATACAGGTTTATTGGAAATAATGCCATAGGGAGGTGAATAGGGTAGTTGAGTAGTTTGTTCCTCCCATAACGACCGCCATCCCTTTATTTTCAAACTTAGGTTGCAGGAAATATATTTGGTTTATATTTTGAAAGTTTTCATTGCATTATTGTTCTTAACGGGGGTTTTGTTGGTGTTGATTTTAGTTTTTAAATTAATTCTGCTCCTCAGAAATATAAGAATACAACTTAGAGATGGTAGTATTTGTTTTCTGTCCATAAATGCCTCTACTCATCCTTGAGCTTCTTATATGTATTTTCATATCCTGCCACAATTACAAAGTTGGCAGTATTTTGCGATGAAATATTTGCAATTGCCCAACTGCTACCATTACAGAATTTCTCTAACATTACAGATATTCCCTCCAATCTTTTAGTCAACTTAAAACAATGTCATTCTGTAGTGCCATCTGGTTTATGAGGTAGTCTTGGTGCATTCATGAAAATGCAGATTGCTAGACAATGAAAACGGAGTATATAGACCGTTTCCATCCTATGTCTCATTGTATCCTGTGAAAAGTAAAAGATATATTTTTAAAGATATAGCAGAGTTAAAGAATTATTTTAGCTATAGAAGTATAACCACTATTTCATAACATCCAATGAATAACACATCCCTTCATTCTTCTCACTTCTGTTACCCATTTGCGTGCACTGATGCAGCTGTGAAGTTCTTTTGGTTGAATCTTAGATACCAAATTTAGCATTCACACTGACTTACACAGATTTATCACATTCACTGGAGGGGTTTAGCTTTCAGATGCTTCATCAATTTAATAACTTTATATATGAACTATTTAATTTTAACACTTCTATTCTTGAATTTTAATTTTTTTTTTCCCTTACAGAACTTAATATTTATCATATGTAATAAGGCTGCTGCTCACCACTTCAGTTTTCACTTTATCTTGTGACACGAACATGGTAATTGAGAGGATTAAAACCAAAACTTGGTGCATTAAAACTCAGATCATTACTTTATGCAAGTCAGCGATGACTGCAAATTCCTTACTTCTGTAATAATCCTCTTGCATTCTTTAATGTGAGCTTAAATTGTTGTCCTATGTTGCATAGATATAAAAACTCATTATTTTCTAAGATTTTCCAGTCCTTATGCAAATCTTTCCCCAAATCTT
>VXAK01020363.1:21970-34644 GCA_013399435.1 Arenaria interpres | reverse complement strand
TGCACCTGTAAAAGTAATTAGTTATTCATATGTGTCAACTTCTTCTCTCTTCCACTGGGCATGTAAGAAATTGATAATGTTACGATTTGGTGGTTTCTGCAGTTTTGAGGTGCATGCCATGGTGCATGTGTCCTTCATCACAAAAAAAGAGGATCTAGATTGCTTTTAGGAGAGGATGTGAAACAAGACAGAGGTCCTGATCTTTACCAGGATTGATTTTTAGGAATAAAGCCGTGCTTTTGGTTTTGTTTTGAGGGTGGGGTGTTTTTTTTTCCCCTTTATTGAGGATGCAAAAAGTCTGGAATTTCTGAATGGAATTCAGTTCAGTGAGAAATAGGTTTACATGAAAGGTGTCTCCTCCATTTTGGACTTGAAATTTGTATGAGGTTTGCTTCAATTGGTACTCCTCCACTGAAGTATACATGAGATATAATTAAGAAATGAACAGCAGATAATCCAAATATGTCTTGTGCTGTGCTGCCAGCATGGTAGTGGGGAACAGCAGGAGCATGGAAGGCAGAACTGCTCCTTATCTTTGAGGTAAGGACTTTGATCAGTTTGAGTTAATCATGAAATAGGTGCCCTTCTTCTCTCTCATTAATTATAAATGCTTGTTTCTGCTATTTTCTGCATGTATAAATCTTACCCTTTCAGCTTGCTTTGTTCCAAGTTGGTTTTGTTCTTAGCAGCTGATTTACTGATGCTGTGGCTCATATTTTTCTCCTTGGGAGAGCTGTATTTGGGAATGCGAAGTCTCTTTTTTTCTTAGGTTGTAATTCTGAAACCAGTGTTTACTTTCTTCAATCTCTTTGATATTTTATTGTTGCAATACTGTTGCAGTATCTCATTACTCTTTTATGTACGCCATGCAGTCAGCCTTAGAAAGGACGTCTCTCAGTTCAGTGTGCTTGGGTTAGCTTGGTTTATTACAGTAGCAAATGCTGAAGGAGTTACTGTAGTAATGCCTCCAAGGAATATGTTTGTGGAGGCTACTGTGTAAGGCGGTAATTGGATGAAATGCATATAAAATGTTTCAGAATATGTGCTCAAAACATATGCTTTGAAATAATTTATCTCAAAGCTTCCTTGCAGGAAGCATTATGCGTTATGTTTTGGGTGTTTTTTAAACAATAACCTCAACTGTTGTGTTTCTTAAGCGGACTTATGTAGACGTGTTCTGCAGTGAATAAAAAGACCAAATCCATCTCTGGCAGTTGTCATTAAAAATTTTGCTGTTCAGCTGGAGCAAGATTTTTCCATCATTGCTAGTGGCAGTGTGGCTTTTGATTTTTGATTTCTGAAGACCTGCTGTCCTCACCGGTGTCTCCAGTAAGGAGACTGGCTTTTCCTCTGTGATAGTCACAAGGACTTCTGTGCAACAAATGTTTGCACATATAACAAGCTATTTTACAGAGTTACACTGTCACAGAAGATAAAACTGTGATATAGTGAGTTCCCAAAAGCTCCTTTCCTAGGATTTCTCACTCCTAGGGATCATAGGTATTGATTTTTGGGCTGAGTGAGATTTAAAACAAGAGTTTCATCCTAGAACTGAATTTTGGTGTGTGTTTGCTGAGTCTTTCCTGGCAGTTTGCTTTCTTGACCTGCGCAAAACCCCAAAAGAAAATAATGTCTGCCTAATTCACAGCCATGAGGTGAAGATTAGTTATCACTTGGATAACAGAAGGAGGAACAGAAAACCTGACATTATTGATACAGTTGGCTTGCAAGCTGGCAGTTGGAGCACTGCCCTGTAAATGATTAAACAGTATTTCCTGCTCAAGTTAAACGGCTAACTACATTTTCTTGATTTTTTGTTTTCCTGGACTTCTACCTACAAATTCAGGGAACTAGGTGTGGCATTGCCAAATAGAAATTTTATATGCAATCCAGAAAGACCGAAGCATGTTTGGTTTTTCTTCTTTGTTGTGTTTAAGGAGCCTTTTTCACATGGCATATCCATTTATTCACTTCAGTTAATCACAGTTATTATTGTCCTAATGTGTACAAAATATTAAACGCTTGTCTGGTTTCCTGTCAAATAGGTGGTCCTGCTATTTGGGAGTTTCATTTTAAGAAAAAAAAACCTCACACCACAGCAAAACAAACTGTAGGAACATAAAGTTGCCATGTCATACTGATATTTCCAGTTTCTGATGATGGCCAATGCTGGAAAACCTGAAGGTGATAATCATGGAACAACCCATGCATTAGCAAAACTTGGCATTTCCATCAAAACGTTAACTTCCTTTCCCCAATAAACAAATGAAAACAAATGAAAACAATTCCAGACCCTTTTTTTTCCACCTGTCCTATGAGAAACAAGAAGACAGATATAAAACAATCCAAAATTTATGTTGTTATTATTTTTTCCTCTATAACAAAGGAGCAAGGCCCTTGCTCTTGAGGTTTCACAGTGGTGTTCATGGACTGGCTGTATGTATAGAATGGTGTAGGAATATTTCTTTTATTGGGCTGAAAATGGCTGCCTCTTCATCAATACATGAATGATTGCTTCTTTGAACTGGGACTCCTTAAAAGGTCAACAAAAGCCAAATCCATGCCCCTGCTATGTGCTGTCCCACTGTGATTGAATGTGTTGCTTTTCCTAATCAAGCTGCACTTACTACTGTAGTCTTAGTGAAAAAAGGCACTGATGGCATTGTCAGTGTTTCAGGGTGACTTGGGCAGACAGAACGGATACATTAATTTCTTTGCACTTTGGACTTAAGAAAAGATCAATACTTGAGCAGAAACTTCGGGAAAGTGGGGACTTGATGTATCCTGACCTGGGACCCCCTGCAGAACACTGGGGTTTCCTGGGAGAAGGGTAAGGAGGAAACTGGCAGTGAAGCGTAGGAAATACGCTCCTAAGACTGGGCTGGATGGTTTCTGAAGGGTCAGTGGATCTCATCGTGTTGTAGTCTTAAGAGACTGTTTTGCACCAGACTTTCAAAACGTTAAATATGGATCTGAGTTATCCTGATATCTGGCTCACAGGAATTAATTTCCTTTACACTTGTCTTAGTTCTGTCAATATTAGGTGTTTTGGGGCATGTATATATATGCATTAGTAGATTGATGAAAGAACGGACGGAACATGCTCTTACATTGACTCCCTCCTCAGAACAAGAGAGAGAGCAAAGTGAGGGAATGGAAGAAAGTCACTCCAGACTTTCGTATCAAAGAGAGGGACAGAATAGTTAGAAAAGCGAAACCGTGCAAGGGCTTCATGTTGCTTTCGTAGAATTCCTTTATGCTCTATGACTCATGCTTTTGTAGCTCATCCTCGCATGCCTGAATGCAGGTATACTGATGGCCTGGTGAGAGGGTAGTTGATAGCGACCTGTGGTACGCTGTGTACCTTCACGTGTCAGAGTACCTTCAAGTGATAGATACAGTAAATCTGGCTGTGACTGCAATTGTGAGATTAAACCAGAATAAAGCAGCCAGCCATTTTAGTAGCAGACTCCTTAAATTCCTCCTCTCTTTATTTAAGTGCAGTAATGTCTTCTCCCGTGTTTACTGGGAAATCTGGGTGAAAATGAGTGTTTGTTGCTTGCAGTAAGAACTCTCTAGAGGAGCTAAAAGTTTTTGTGTTTGGCTGTAACCCAGCACTTCACAGAGAAAAGATCCTTTAACAAGTGCTTTTGTTGGTGGTTTTTATAGTATTAATGGTAACACAGATCCTTTGCAATTAAAGCATTGTTTTCTGTTTTGCTCCTTCCAGGCAGTGCTGATGAGTAACATCACAGTAAATGAACGATTGATCCAGAATCTGCGAGGTATGTTGGAATAGCCCTCTGTATCTCTCTTATACTAGTTTTCGGGCCTCCTGTTTTTTAAAACTTACATTATTCTGGAGTCTTCTGAGAATGCTGCCTTTCTTCAAGTCATGGGAATGGTGCAGGAGCTGCAGTAACTTAAATCCTGTGTCTGCAAAGTTCCAGTTCAGTGAGATGTCAGTCTAATCTCCCTCAACAGTAGAAGGATTTATCCATGTAGTGCTTGATGTAGGGCTCCTGACCCTTATGGTATAAAATAATATGGAATAAAACTAGCTTCTGTGTGTATCGTTGTTTTATTTATTCTTCATTCTACCTTTTGCAGCATATTCTTGCATCCCTCCCTGGGGTTTTTCAGTTGTGCCTTTTAGCACAAAGGCAATTCACAAACTCCTGTATTAAATAAGAAAACTTGGTCCAATTAATTTCTATTCATATTGGTGCTTCAAAATTATTGTTAGCAATTTATTCCTCAGGAAGTCTGGGGAATGGATCCTAAGTTCTATAAACAGGTAAATATGTTGTGGTGCCACCTTCTGACGCCGTCACACAGAGCTTTCTATTAGGAAGAAAACTCTAAGTCGTAGATGCCTGTTTTTGAGGAACATAACTGTAAATTGTGTATTATTCGGAGGAGCATTGCAAGCTTGTCTTTAGATGGCTAATATACATGAATGGCATTTCATACTATTTTCTGATTAATATTTCATAGACCTAAAGATTTCCTGGGCTGAAACCTAGCAGAGCAAGGGTTTGCAAACAAGTTGGAGTATTCCTCATGAACAAAAAGGAGGTCAAAAAAACTTTACACCATTTTTGTTAATATGTTAGGCTGAAAGGCTATCCTTACCCAATCTTGTGCATCTTTGGTGAATGAATTCAACTATTATACAAATTATTCAACTATTATTCAATACAAAAATTAGTAAGCATGGCGGATGAAGTGAGAATGCTTACTATCAGTCTCTTACTTGATACTTCTCTTGTAACATACATAGGTATATTTGTGTGTGTCTGCTTTAATATATGTCTTAATCCTGTTTTGGTCAGAACACTTGAAAGAGTTACAGACAGAATATGGAAAGCTACAGCTGGATGTTTACTGGTTTCAGAAGAACCAGACTAGCCTTCAGAAGAAGTTCTCATATGACCTGTAAGTATGTTCTTTCTACAAGATGGCTTTGGTTGTAGCTGACTCGTTTATAACCCAGAGTATTCTTGTGATAGCTAATGTAATTAGTAAACTTACAGTTTTAAGGAGAAAGTAATACCTGACACGCCTTCTAAAATTGCTCACAGTCGATCTTGGAGAATAATGTAGACCTTGCAGTACTTAGCATCTCAGTATCCACAGGTTTCTCCCACGCTTCCTGGTGTTCCTTCCATTTCAGGAGGAGAAAGGTAGCAATATTCACATTTAAGAGTTGGGGCAAAAATTGAAACACAAAGAGGCTAAACTCTGAAGAAATTTAAGAACTAAGATATGGGAATGCCTGATGAGAGGCTGTACCTCATTGAGCTGCGAGAGGTCTCAGAAAATTTCTGGTACAGTTATGGTCAGAGCCATATGTTCTGCATTACAGTTCATGCCTAGTCATGATTTCATTGAGAACTCCCACTGAATTATAAGGCATGGGTAATTGAAGACAAGTACTTATCAGTATCCTTACACTAAATACACATTTCTGGTATTTCTAGAAATTTTTCCTGGGTTCTTTCTGTTCGATAACGTTCTTGTTCCCCCTTCCCTCTCGTGCATAGATACAGAAAACCAACAGAATTTGCTGTTTGCATGTTCTCATAATGATTTTCCATCAAGAACATAATTGCTGTAGTGATATGTATTTTCCTAGCAGCCACTGCTTAGCCAGGTTTTGTAGGAATTATGAGTAAAAGCTTGACATGGCAATTAAAGAACTTGAATTCTGCAGGCCAAACTTGAAATACTTTTTTTCATATTTTTTTTTTCCCTCCTGCTTAAGAATTAATTAGTATTAATGCTTTTGGGGTACTTGCTGATTACCAATTGGTTGTGTACTCTTTTTTTAGGCATTAGTGGTCATTTAATAATGATGACCCAAATGGATTGTATTAGAGGATTTCTAACTATTTCGGTCTTCTAATAGCAAAGTAGAAGGAAGTGGGAGACTTAAGCTTGTACCAACCGTTTATTAAGCCCCTAAGTTTGTTATGTACCACGGTTGTTAAGCACCATCTCTTTGCTGTTTAGTTAGATGACAGAACTGGGACTTCTACTGAAAATTCTTGGCTAGTTATAGAGTGTCTGTTTGCCAGCATCTTTCTTGTTAGGTGTAAGTGTGTGCTCTGCAGTTGTGCTCTACATGAGAGGTATATCCTGGAAGCACTGGATTGATACAGACATGCACGGAAGTGAAACAAGGCAAACGTAGTGAGTCTGGTTTCTGAAAACTCAGCTTCGTTTAACTCTTCGTTTAATAGAATAAGGTTGGATCCAGAGGGTGCAGCTCCAGGGTCATGGCTGGCTCAAGGTGAAGAGCTGAACAAATTACAGTGATGAAGATGGGTTTGCTTCCATCGGGTTAGATGTAGAGACAGGCACCGTAATTCAGCCCTGTACTAGCTGAATGAGGACTAGTTGGTCCTGAGACAGGTGCACTGTTTCCTGCAGTCTTTCCATGGGACTCCATAAAAGCAGTTATCTCAGTCAAGAAACCAGGTTTGCTTTACTAGAATTGCTGAATAACACTTAAGTGTTCGTTTTCTACTTCTGGTTTTCTCTTTTTTTTTTGTAGCTATGTAAGTGAGAAAAACAAATTTTTTTTTGTTTTCAAAAATTTGTACTCAAATTTTCATGGAATGATTTATAGCTTGGGCACCCTTTAGCATTCACACAATTCTATGAGGAACATATATAAATGTATATTTTAAATGCTGCTTGTTGTGTACTGTTAGAGGGGATGTTGGAACATTAACATTTCACTATTTTAATAAGCTGCATTACTCTGGTAGCCGTAGAAACATAACTGATAATACTTGGTTACCTATAGTCCTCTTTGCTGTTACTAAATCCTCACTTAATACTGTCATTTTAAATGCTTACCAACAAACTCTTTCCAATGTGATTATGGACCTAGAAAAACAAGGATTATTGGAAAGACCCAAAATGTTGGTTTTAATCTGTTTTCGTCTCTCCCCTCAGTATTAAGAATAAAGCAACATGTTGCCTCTTTTTAGTAGGCCTTGGCAGGAGCGGGTGTTACACCTGCTTTTGTGCTATGCCAGTGTTTCTTCTGACTTGGAGTCGTGCAGATGAAGGTTTCACACCTTTTGTAACAAGTACACTTTGCCCAGTGGAAAAATGAACAGAGGATTTTATTATGTAATTGAAAACGTTATAAAAAGGTGACAGAGATCAAATGCCTTTTTTTTAACTGCACACTTTGCATATCACTCTTTTTAAACATATTGCGCTATAGAAGAGTGATAAAATTGGTTGAGTGTGTGAAATGCATAAGGACAAAATTTGTTAACTTAGAAAGCATTGGTTGCTTTTCATGCACAAGTGGTGAAGTTTCATCTTAGCATATTTTTTTTTTTGAGCAAGCTTCATGTTTCCCATACGGAAGTCAGCAGGAGTTATGTTGAGCTTACTGGTACCATGTGTAAAAGGAGTGCACATTCCTCAGCAGTCACCTCACCAAGATACCCTCAGTGCTCTCTGTGACCAGCCTAATCTGCTTGCAGTAGGGCTCACTCAGCAGAGGCTGACTGGCAGCACCGACCCTTTTCCCCTGCAGCAGCCAGACAGAAGTGGAAGCCTCTGGACTGATTTTTTGAATATGTTTCAACATTCATATGCACTTTGATTCCTAGGAGCTTTATTATGTTTTGTTATGTAGCTGCTTCTTTGGAAATCTTGCTACCTGTAAGAAGTCTGATAACTAGTTTGGTATTTGCAGCCCTGACAAGTGTAAAGAGTGTGAGTGCACGAGTGTTTTTTTGGCAGGGGTGAAAGGAGCTGATGATACGTGCTCCTGGAGGACAAAGATGCTCTGTTTCTCATGGTGGGGGTGGCAAACCCAGCAGCCCAGGAAGAAGGAGACTGCATGGGTGTTCCTGTGCCACAGAGCACACCTGTATGTGGCCAGGTATGCAGGCTAATCCTGATGTGTTCTACCCCTGTATCCCATAATGCATCCCCATCCTGGGCAGGAAACACTTTGGTCCTGAAAGGAAAACAGGGTTAAAAAACCCAAAAAAACTCCTTTGCTACTGGGACCAGCAGGGAAGAGAAACAGTGTGGTCCTCAGACAAGCCTGTTCCTTGGGCATGCTCCAGTGCAGTGGGTGCTGACAGCCATGATGATTTTTCACAACATTTTCCTCTGGCATGTGCACTTCTCATCAGGATCCACTCAAAACCATGATTGCTTGTTCCTGCTCACAGTGGGATCAAAGCATACCTGGGGTCATATGATGACTGGTTTCTAAGCCTCCTACATGTGTGTTACAGGGTAATGCTTATGTGCTTTGTTACTCCCTAGGTCTTGTCCCTCCTCTAATATAAACCAAAAGTTACAAAAACAGGTTATGAAGAGAGTGGGGAACAAAGGGTGATCCTGCCCTGGTGGCAGTCACTTTCCCTGAGGAATGCAGCTGGACAATGCTCTTGGAGTTTAGGGGGATGCTCAGCACAACCACAAAAGGGGAAAGCACTGGCACCTTCAGGAAAAACACTGCTGCAACAACCAAGGGCTTGTCTAGAGGTTATGGAGCTGTGAGGGACAGGCAGGCCCCTGGTGTCACAAACTTTGAGGCACTAATGGCACTGTGTAACCATTAAAAGTACATAAAAGATATACAGTACTTGCATCGTTAGAAAATACTCCTTTTTGGAACTTAAAATAACTATTGTTGAACTCCATTTCTCTAACATACGTTTTGTTATGTCTTGCAGCACTGCATTTGGGTGAAATACTGAGAAAGGATATTTAGTTTGCTAACAGTAGCTTACACCTGGTTTTTATTTCAACTAGTATCTTGCTGTTTTCAATTCCTAGCTAAAATCCTAATACGCGTTTCTGTTACCGTACTAGAAATGCTTCAAGGATCAAAATTGATTTTGATTTAACTGAAATTGACTGGTCAGTGGAAGACAAGAAAATTCACGTAGCTTGTTGAGCTGGTCTAACCAAGCAGTTTAAATTTACAACTTCTGGTAGAAATTGGACTGACTGCACCACTGGTTTGTCACACTGAGTTCTCAAATGTAAGAACAGGTAATAGAACTAAGAAAATAATAAAAGGCGGGGGGGGAAAAAGGAATAACTCATTTTACAAAAGAACATTTTAGAAGAGTGTGGATGAAAGTTAACAACTGCTCACTTGTTTGTGTTTTTTCCAGGTCACAGTGCATCAACCAGATGAAAGAATTAAAAGAACAGTGTGAAGAAAGGATAGATGAGCTTACAAAAAAGGGTAGTGATGTACCACAACTCAAAGAAAACAAAGACTCAGAAGAGTCAAAAAAAGAAAGCCAGGTATGGTTTGGGTAATTTCTTAAAAATCTTTTTGTAATTCTTAAGGGATTTTCCACCTTTTTGCTACTCCCAAGTAACACTAGCCCATCTCATTAAGTTTTGCACTGCTTTCCTTCACATTTATTGAATGTTTGTGATCTGTTGGAAATTGATTGATTCCAAGGACAGAACAGGTAGAGGTCCTGCAGAAGACTCCAAATCACTGTGTCTCTGAGGCAGGCAGAATCTGAGAGGTGATGCTGGGAGTGGTGCAGAGCCCATTAAAGAATATTTACACTGCTGAGCTTGGGTTCACAGCTCCTTTTGACTTTGTTAAAGGACATCGTTGCTTTGTGTGTTGAAGGTGTCTGTTGAAGATGAGGTTAAGTTGTGAGTCATGTCAGAGTGGCAGCAAGCCTGGACTATGATGTTGTAGTCCAAGGGTCTTTAGCCATCAGCTATGAATTTTCACAGAGATCCCAATGCCAGCCTTTTACTGTGGGAGTGAGGGGAAGATCAAATGTCTTACCCGTTTGCTTTTGGGTACTCTGGGTCAGAGAACCCCAAAAGGCGTTGCTGTATGTGACATGAGAAGGCTCACTAGGATGGGGCAAGCTTGGTGCACAGGGGGGCTGCGTGCCAGCTCACTCTTTCTTCCTGGGGTACAGAGTGTGGGAGGAAATCCTGAGAAAAGGAGATTTCAGGTCATCGTGTTGTCTTGGCATGTGAATTATTAATGCTGCTTCAGTGAAGCAGGATTTGCACAGGGACAGGACTTGGTTGGTTAAGCTTGATACAGATGACCCTGGAAATGCACAATGAAACTCCTGGGTGAGAAGGCAACTAATTTATTTCTATGATCTGAAGTAGCCCTTTTTTCAGGACTGTGAGCACCAGTTACAGATGTAATTACATTCTTGACATCTCGTTTCCCCCGTACCCGGGTGGCCAGCTCTCTTTGCAAAGGCAGTAGGGGCTTGGTGGTATGTACCTCTTTCTCTGGCTAGGAAATGGTGACTCTCTCAGAAGTGGAAAGGGTAAAGCAGTGAGGACTGAAGCTGGGTTTTGCAAATAGCTGGAAGTGGGTGGGAGAAAATGGCTGAAAAATCTGCCCCGAGACCCCTTCAGGTAATGGTTCCAGTCTGTGTCCAGTCCTTCATGTGAAACGGTGGGAGAGAAAACTGCTGAAGTTTTGTCACTTTTTTTCCTGGTAACCTGCATTGTATGACAACTGTATGGTGAATGAAGCATTAGAGACAGGAGATGCTGGCCAGTTACCCCTTTTTTAAAAAAAAAAAGTGAAATCTCTTGTTTGTCAATAATTTTTATCAACAGTGTCAAGTAAATAAACAGTAATAATACTAGTAGTAAATATATAGTAATAAGTAAATAAAAAAGCCCATCATTTGGAGGCAATACATTTGTTTGTCGAACGATGTTTAGTGTCAGAATGCAAAATACTATTTGGAAAGTTGACGCGGGAAACACCATGCTAGAGAGGTGGTCAACTGAATTTCTTACATGGTTTTGCAGCAGATTTTCATTACAATTATTTGCACCAGATGCTTTTTGGTTTGTTTGGGGGTTTGGGATTTGTTGTTTGTTTTACCATTTGCAGTTTGGAAGGGAAATCTTCCGAGAAGGAACCTGAGGAGCTTGGCTGAAGGCCCTCTGCAGGGACAATTTCAGCCTCCTGAAACAAGTCCCAGAGCTGGAGGCAATCTTAACTCAAAGCAGTCAGTAAGTTAAGCAGTGCAGGTTGCCTGTTCTCCTTTTAATCTAGAGATAGGGTGGTCCCAAGTGAGATGATAACCACTAATACAGCTACAGCCTAAATAAATTTCATCTGCTAATGTTCCCTAGTATCTGTGACGGTGTTTCTTATGTCAAGCTGTAACCTTCTCAGTTGTTTGTTTGCCCAAAGATTGCAACTTTTTGCTTGTACAAAAGCTAAGTTATTTATTGTTAATGCAAAGTAACACTGAAGAAATCTATATACGTTTTTAGCTAGAGTTCTTACCTGGACTAATTCCTGTTTGTAAGATGTAGATGCTTAGGTAATAGAAAAGTCAGAGTTAAAATAAAGCAGAGAAAGAAAATGGAGTTTTGGTCGATTAATAAGTATACTGCTTTTCTTACAGCTCAGTATTTCAAGGAATGATGTATAATTCTCAGTCAAGGAGTACACATGTTCCAGTTACTATCTTTTTATCCAATCACTTCAACTTAAAAATTTTTCAGCATACACCCTTTTAATTTATTTAACACTATAATTAAATATTACTGAGCTAGAAATATAAGATAAGGGCTTTTGCATGTTTTATGAAGAGGCAAGTTCTTGCTATTATGTGCAGGTTTAGCATTTTTACAGAAGAACTCATGCCCAGCATAAAGTGAAAAATGGTCTTATGTTCAGTTTCTGATGATTTCTGCTGTAGAGAGTGACCTCAAGAGGCTGAATTACTTAGAAAACAGAAACATTTTTAAATACAGCATTTTTGTTTTAATGACTGAAGGAAGGTTAAGTTATTCTGAATATCCATACTGCAATAACCAAATATTCTGTGGTAATACTTGCTTCTCAAGCTTTCACAAGTGTTGATGTTATATGATTTGTTGTTAAAGTTGGACTTCATGGTGTTGACCCAACAAGGTCTTTAGTTCTGCCTGGCTTTGGCTGAGCTTAAACATTTTCAAAGCAGCCAAGTAATCATATCCTACAAATCTGCTGTGATTTTGGCTTCTTGGTTATTTAACCACTTCCCTGCAGATGTTTTTTCAAATGACTGTATAAACACTTGACAACCTAGTGTTCTATTGACCTGCTTAGAACAACAAGTAGCTACAGTCTTAGCAACAATCGTAACAAAAAACTTTCTGCTGACTGTATGACTTCTGATACCATAAGGTTGCCTATTCATTGATATAGTATTACATATAAAAAGCTTTATGTCTCTGAATGCCTGTATGCTGTTTCTTTCTCTGTGTCTTTTGATTTTCTTTAAGCAAAACCAAACCCCAACAAAAAAAATCCCTACAGAACAAACAGTTTCATAGTAGTGCGGGTTTTGGCGCTGAAGCTGGTGAAGCGCGGCACGGGCTCCAGACACGTTTCATGTTCAGTGTTCGTGTGAACTGAATTGAC
Source organism: Arenaria interpres (assembly GCA_013399435.1). NCBI lineage: Eukaryota > Metazoa > Chordata > Aves > Charadriiformes > Scolopacidae > Arenaria > Arenaria interpres. The sequence continues at coordinate 22,214 of VXAK01020363.1, read as the reverse complement.
ACAGCCCTCAGCCAATTAAATGCTAATCGGTGTAAAAGCTGTACATAGAATTTTAATTGCTAAATTGGAAGATCTTCAAGGTAGCGTACATCTTAGCCATTGATCTTTAAGCAGGTTAAATGCTGAGAGCAGTCGAGTGCCAGTTTTTCACAGAATCACAGAATCTTAGTGGTTGGAAGGGACCTCTGAGATCGAGTCCAACCACAAAAAAAAAAAAAAAAAAAAAAAAAAAAAAAAAAACACC
>VXAK01020363.1:0-21799 GCA_013399435.1 Arenaria interpres | reverse complement strand
GAGAAGAGGCCAACCCCCACCTCTCTACAACCTCCTTTCAGGTAGTTGTAGAGGGCAATGAGGTCTCCCCTCAGCCTCCTCTTCTCCAAACTAAACATGCCTAATTCCCTCAGCCTCTCCTCATAGGACTTGTTCTCCAGACCCCTCACCAGCTTGGTGGCTCTCCTCTGGACACGCTCCAGCACTTCAATGTCCTTCCTGTAGTGAGGGGCCCAAAACTGAACACAGTACTCGAGGTGAGGCCTCACCAGTGCCGAGTACAGAGGCACGATGACTTCCCTACTCCTGCTGGCCACGCTATTTTTGATACGAGCCAGGATGCCATTGGCCCTCTTGGCCACCTGGGCACACTGCTGGCTCATGTTAAGCCGGCTGTCCACCAACCCCCCCAGGTCCCTTTCCTCCGGGCAGCTTTCCAGCCACTCCTCCCCAAGTCTGTAGCGTTTTAATACATTCTTAAGTAAGCTCCGTCATGTTAAACAGATACTGTTGTCCAGTTGGTTAATTTACATTTTTCTTCTCTTAATTTTGCATTCAACATCGTTTTAGACTAGCTCTGTACAGGCTTGCTTAATTAAACTGAGTTTACCTGTCTCTGTAGATTACTAGCAGTAGTTAATGCCGTCTGTTTTTTTTTCTCTGCTGACCCTGACAGGGTAGCAGGAGAACAGTGGAGAAATGTGTGGTGTTACAGTTCCCCTCAGGGAATAACAGGTAGTGTTTCTTGTGAAACACTAAGCAAAAGCAGTAACCTCATCATTAGCTGTAATTAGATTAAAGAAGGCGTGTTAAATTATCCTAATGTGTTGTGCTGTTAAATAGAAACATCACTTCTCGTTCAAGATTGTGTGGTACTTCCATCGCCAATAAAAATTTCAGTCCAGATATTTCTGAGTGTGTTAGGACCTTTTTCCCCCTACTGTACTCTTACCTAACTTCCACTTCTCTTTCCAAATCCAGGAGTAGTTACATAGACCAGTGCTTATCTGTGTGCACTCGCTTTGTAGGTCAATATTCAACTGCCAGCCGTGAAGCAAACCGAGTTCAAGCAGGCTGACTTGCAACAGCAGAAACCCGACGAAGATGTACCTAAAGCAGTACCTGCAGCAAAAAAGGCAGACTCGCTGCAGGCTAAAGGTGAGATGGAGATCACTCTTGCTGTCAACTGGTGAAGAATGTTTGTAGCTTGATGGAACATTTGAAAAACATTTATTGTACACAAGAATAAGACAGGAAAACTAACATCAGTAGACTGAACTTTAATTTTCAGCTGTGGAGAGGTATAATTATTAGCATTTCTACTGGTTCAGTTCTGTTGTAATTGACATGTTGCATGCAAAGGAAAATACGAGTATTTACAATTCTAGAGTTATATTCCTCATTTAATATGGAGAAAATACCATGCTATTGGAAACAATGATTTTCAAGCATGTTTATAAAATTTGCTTTGTTAATAGGTTTAACACATGTAGCCTGCTACCCAGCGCTATAAAACAGCCGAAAGTTAGGCTTTAAACAAACACACATCCATGCTTTCCATGTGTTGTCACTAAGCAAGATGCAAGTAAGGTATATGATACACAGAAGAACAGATCAGTAAATCTAACGGTTGCTTTTGGCTCTAAACTCTCAGAAACTATTCATTTGAATGGATGTATCCCTGTACATCAGTCTCGTGTAGTACTGTGTGTGATAGCACATAAGAATTACGAAACAGGCAACAGAATTTCTATCTTAAATTAAAATCTTGGGAGCGTGGAACTCATCTTAGAGAGCGAGCAATTGAAGACAACATCTATATATAGTTTATTCAGGGAAATTTTATCGTGATTTTTTTTTTTTTAGTTAAAAATACAGATACACAAAGATAAGATATGGTAATACCTGGTAAAAGTAATAGCCCTCATGCACTTCCTCTTCATATTTAAAGGTATTAAAAGCTTGGATTTCCTTGCAGATCTGCCGATGTGACTGCTTTGTCCTGAGCTACTTTTGAACACCACATGTTTTATTGTTAGTAATGAAATGTCACACACAGAAACCTGATGCTTTTATGGGACACTGCAATTTTTATTTAAACTGCTCTGTTTCACCTGCCCAGTTTTTTAACTGCACATATCAAAATTTTAAGTAGGTAGAAGTGTGAATCTGTTAACAGTAAACAATGTCTCATCCTTTTGCTGCTTCTGGTGGGAAATAATGGGTTGTCGTCTTTTTATCTTTGGAACTGATGTGGTTCAAAGATGTTCTTTCAGAGGAAAAACAGTAATTGAATGAGAAAGATAAAACAGTACTCATTAAAGGTTTTTAACTTGTGCCACCACTGAAAGGCATTAGGTTCTTTACTGAGAGTAATTTTTATTGTTTACAGAAAGAATAAATGACGCAGCTGACATCAGAAAACAGGAGCCTAAGGCAGAAGAGAATCTTTCTAGTCAACTGAAAAACCCACAGGATTCACTCAAGGCTGCTGCAGATTACAAGGAGATACCGCCTGAGTCTGAGAAAAAGCTGAATCCCTCTGAAGATGAAAAACAAGTAGCTGGGCAAGATGGATTACGGCCGGCAGCAGAGGAGGCTGAGAGTGAGGAAGTTGAGAGGGAGCAGCTAGTAAATTTTGATGCTAAGCAGGATGACTTGCCCCCCGGAGAGGCTGGTTGGTAGCACGTCACGTATTTTTAAGATCAGTAACAAAATCAAAGTGTGGAATAGGGCACGATTCCTGCAACAGGGGTGGCAGCTGGCCAGGCTTAGTCTAAGGTTTCATAAAGGTCAGTGTGAGATATAAAAGGTTAGTCAGTTCCCAGCAGTCTCCTACAGTCCATGTAGGAGATGGAGGCTTCTGTTTGTGCAACATGGAGCTACCAGGCTGAATTCTTCTGCATCACCATAGAGAGAGAAAGGAAGGCTGCTTTCTCTCTCTCTATTGGCTGTACAAGGCATTTGGGGAAATTAGCCCCAAAACTTTTTGGTAGTGAGGCTTTAAAAGAATATGACACATTTGAAAAGATGAGATGTTAACCATTCAAAGCATTGACAAGTAGAGAGATACTACGTATTAACATTTTGCAGGTAGTCTTTTTATAGAATCAATGTGCACATGCTAGTTATCCCTATTTCAAATCAATGAATGAAAGCTCAACCTAAGACTTCAGGTATCTAAAGTTTATTATTGTGAGTCTGCAGAACTGCAGATCAGATGTTGCAAAGGTGCCCCTTTCGGGCACCTGCCACATGTGACCCTGAACCAACTGCACATCTCTACAGCACCGAGCAGCAGAGTATTGATGCTGTGCCTAAACTTGCCCAGAATCTAGGCGTCCTTCTGTGTGTCTTGAGGAACTGGGTCTCGGTAGCCCAGAGTAATCAAGAAGCAGCCTTACGGCAGTCAGATGAGGAATTGATGCCCACAAAAAATGCTCTTAATGCTTTTTTAGTAAATGTATCCATGGAATCGTAAGTAATGATGTTAACACTGTTGATAACTTGGCAGGGATAAAATCTCATCTGCATTGCTAAGGTAGTATTTTTCTAACTACTCCAAAAAGATGCCGGCCAGAGCAGGCCGTCCCCCAAAGAGATGGGAATACAAGTTACCTAAACGGCTTCCATTTTAACAGAACTAAGTAATCGTGTGTAGCCTGTGGAAAGTCAGAGTTTCTTTGAGCTAGAAAGACTAGCAGGATGTTCTTCAGGCTTGATGGTTCAACAAAAGTAGCATACCTTACCACATAGGTTCCTTATAGCCAAAGGAGCCGCCTTCTGCATTCTCAGGGTATCCTCTCTCTTTCAGTAACAGCTGCTTTTAAAACAGCCAGTTACTAATTAGAGGGCGTGTCTTAAGAACATTCAGAACCAGAGACTCTGATCTCTCTTAACTGGGATACGCTTATACCTCTATGCCATTATGTTTTTTTCTGGCTGGTTAACTGAAAAATAAGGGTAGTAATCTGGTAATCAGAAATAATTTTTCCATTTGCTTCTGAGCTCCCTATATAAAGAAGTCTTAAGATAGTCAATAAAAGTTGTTTGAGATTAATTAAATGAGTGGGTGAAGAAACTCAGTTACAGAAAAGCACTTTTGTGTCAAGTTAGCACATAAAATACTCTTTTTCGGTTTTGTTTGTTTTTAAAATTCTATACTCACAGCTTTCTGCTTGGTGGACAAACTAAAACGGGGGAAGCTGAAATATGTTTTAGTGCTGGTGGTAGTACATTTAAAGCAAGACCAGTGTCAAGCTTTCAGCATTGGTATCAGGTTTTACTTGTCCTTAGGCGGTCCTTTACTGTGCTCTGAAATCATTTAATGCTTTTCCGCTCTGTCCATCTGAGTGCTGGCTGAATTTTATTACGTTTTCCAAATCCCAAAACATTCTGTCTCTTATTCAGTTATTTAGACAAGATTTACAGCAAAAGCTGCTCTTAAATTTAACAGTTCAAAAGGAAAACTGATAAGAAAACATACTCAAAACGGCAATTCATTCAGCAGCAAAGGAAATTCTGTGGAATATTGTTACAGTAACTGTTTCTTGTGAGATGACCTCATGGTATAGCATAAAACTAAGTAATTTTTACATTTTTACAGACAAACAGGAACATGAAGCACTGAACGAGGACAAGGGTGTTGATTACAACGTAGATGAGAATGAAGCTGAATCAGAAACGGACAAGCAAGCAGCACTTGCAGGGGTTGAAAATGGTAAAAAAGTCTTACCCTAAAAGTACCACGCGCTGAAAATTTTAAGATAGTATTTTGAATGCTATCCTGTGACAGATACAGCTAGCTAATTTCTTTCTGTCTTTCGAGCTTTCCCTCATGTTGAGAGCATGACCTGTTTTCTGCATAGGGTCACTGAAGCTACTGTCTAACATGTGGTGGGGAGGGACAGTATCTGTAGCTTTTCTATACAGTACATAACAGTCCTCTCAAAATTATTCTGCTGTGTTCTAGATTGTTTTCTAGATGAAGAAGTATCACTTTGGCTTCTTAAAGAGATTTCTGTACCTTTTGTGTTTTTCTTAATTAGTTCAAAACTCTGAAGATGTGAAGAACCACTTACATGAGCATGGTGAAGAACGACCGAAGTTGTGAAAAAAGGTGTAGCTTAGTCTCCTCTTCATATAAATGCAGCAATGATGAGAGCAAAGTGATCTGAGAATGTTTTGATTGTATTCTCAAGGCTTCAATAAGGGCCCAAATGAACTAGTATTTTCTTGTGAAGTTTTAGTACTGTTTCAGTGGTGAAAGAAGTAATCTGAAATCTCAGGAGGCTTGTTTTAAGCAGCTTGACCTCTGGAATGACTCTTTCTTTCCTATCAATTACGAAGTTGAAACCAACTAGCAGCAAGTGTAGTAACTGTGAAGTTGGCTATCATCTTGTACAGTCATATTACAATAACAGTACATGTGGATTGCTGGTAGGTGAGAAAGAGTCCTCTGCTGAGGATGGAACTCTCCCCTGAGCAACGCCGCAGAGAAATCCCCAGCTGAGTTTTAAGCCAAGCTTGAGGAACTAAGTTACCTTGACAAAACATGGGAAGGGTGAAGAATGGTCCATGCTGCAGTCTGCCCGTGGGCCTATTCCGGCACATTTTTGCTGCAGTGTAGATAGATAGGCTCAGAAAGCATGATTTTTAGTCCTCAGATATGAGGCAGTATGATATATTTTCCTGGGCCTACACTGGCCTATAACCAGGCTGAAATACTGTCCTGGTTGTATTCTTAGCTTTCAGGTTAAGAAGAGAAGAAAGATTCCAACAATGCTGTCTTCTCGTTAAGAGATTAGCAGGAATATGTTTCTGAAAGCTTTGCTGGACTCCTGTTCACAAGATCAGTATGACGGTATGGTTCAGTTACCACTAGCTTGCACAAGTTAGGAGTGTAAAAATTCAGGCTCCTGAACTTCTCATGACAGAAGGCATCTGAAATGGCTACGAAGTGCTACGACTTCCCTTCACTCCTCCCAGCCACTATCTTCTGCTAAAGAGTAGAAAGGCAAATGCTTGCCTTGTAGAGCAGCAGTCGTCTCGGCCGTTCCAAGTGACTGATCTTCTCTGCCAGGCTTCTCAGAAAGGTGAACCAGACTATGCATTTAGCAGACGTCTCGGTGTCTCCCACAGGTGAAGCTGTAGTTGTTGTGAAGTCCTGTGTTATGCGCAATGTATCATGGTGTTAACGTTCTGCTGTAGTCTTCATCTTTTCTGTAACTTGTTGAATGTAAACTAGAAACTGGTTTACTTGCCATGACCCAGAAATACTCTCTGCTACCGCTGAAGCACCCTCTGGTGCAGTCCAGTCTGCGCTGTGTGTCGCCAGCTCTTCACGAGATGCTTGGAGAAACCTTCCTGAGTGTGAACCGACCTCTGTGGAGACAGAGGGGGAGCAGACAGACACGACTGATTTCCCACCCTGCAATTCCATTTAAGAAAATACAACTCTGTCTTGGCTTTCTCTTAACACACTTCATTTTGTAACTTCTTTCCTGATGTGTTATTCCTCATTGTACTGGTTTACAACTCCTGTACCTTCAGATGACATAAATATGCCAGTGGAAGGTTGGTTCTTTTGTGTGTGAAGAGAGTACTAGTTGTCATCACCGAGTGAAAGACAGAACTCAAGTCAAACGGTGCCTACTAAGCCTAAACACATAAACAGTTCTTTGATGGACTTGGCACATCTAACTTGAATTCTTCTAGGAAAAGCACTGACTTCCATTACCAAGTTCTTGGTTATTCTGTTTTTTTTTTTCACTGGTCTGGGCTACTACAGTCAATACAGCAGGAAAAAATGCTTGTAAGCAGGAGAGAAAAGGAGGTATAAGCATCTCTTCTGACAAGCGTTGGGCTGTTAAGGTTGTTTGTTGCACATAATGGCATGTTTTAGCATCAAAATTTTACCCATATTCCAAGTAAAAGGAGCATTTTCTTAGGACTTAATCTGTAAACAGTTATATAGCTGAGATTAAGTCAATCAGGAATTTAACAGTGATTGTTAAAGAGTGTAAAATACACCGGTAAAGATACTGCTAAAATCCCAAACAACAAAATCTGCAAGGTAATTAATATATTGCCAGAAACTTCTCTTTTGGCTGTATTTCCTCCCTGGCCAGCTCCATGTTGTCCTCTCCATACACAGGAACACCTTTGTATGAAGCGCACTTCTTACACCTCTGACAGCAAGGGCAGTCTTCAAAAGCACAAAGGAATACAATCATTCTCAATGGCTTCAAGCATTATGGGGATATATTTCTAGTAGGCAATAGGCCTGTATGTCTACTACATAGAATTTTAAATTAAAGGGCTTTTAGTTGGAAGAAAACATGAGATTCAGTTGGAACTGTGATTTACATAGCGTTGTCTGTCACAAAAATTTTTAGTTGTGTAATCATCCCAGGGTTAAATTAACACTTGTCCTTGATGATTTTTAAATACTAAGCCTGATTCATTTCAGATAAGCGTTTTACAATAAAAATAATCTTGTCTACTGTGTATTCACCTTAGTCTGTATAGCTCATCCACTTCTAATGTTAATGAAAACCAGAAAGATGATGTTGAACTTGTTTTCCCTTTTACGTGTCGCTTCCTTTGGAGAGATACCAAATACTGTCCTTCAGCTGCTGTCATGTAGTTCAAGGTCACAAGAAGCCAGCAAAAGCCAGATGAATTCTCAGTGCCCTGCACTAGAACCAGTTTGCCATCTTTACAGCTGCATTTTCCAGGATTTTCGTTCCTTTGGCAACGATCCAGAAGCATTCAAGCGTATTAATCATGATAAGCAAACATGTAAAATGGTACGCAACCTCCTTAGCAGAGACATTGGGGAAAGCATGTCTTCAGAGCAGTTAAGTCCTCCGTATTTCAAGAAGCTGCAAATTGCTGGCAGACAGATGGGTATGCCAGTTCAGAGTTTCTTCACTGTTTTCCAGATCTAGCTCAGCAGTGCTGCTGCTTAAATGATGGAAGTGAAGTGGTATTACTCCACAGTACAACTCTATGTTATGAGAAACACAGACAGACATAAGGCTCTACTGAATTATTTTTATTCAGTCCCAAATGTTATTAAAACCCCAAACCACCACCTTCCGTCAGCACTCGGAGAGAAACATTACTTATGATTAAAACTGTAATAAAATCAATGAAGTAAAACATTATTCAACAGTAGAGTAAAATCAGCTTCACCAGTAAAGCTTTATACAAACCACTTTAAAACAGCAGTTCTCATTCATATCACATGAAGAAGGCGGGCTATAGATATTCCATGTAACGGTACTTTTATCCTGGAGATGCCTCTCACTCTGGGTACAACTCTGGATATTCCATCCTATGTATCCGATACTCAGGGTATTCTTCAGATATCCTATTAATAACCTGTTGTCTTTCAAACAAGCTTCACAACTGGAAAGTACTTATGAGGGGAGAAGTCAAATTCTGGAGGAACCTAGAAAGAAAATATTTAAAGCATTACTCAGAATGATGGATACCCTGCAGATAGAAGGAAAACTTTTAAACAGCAAAAGACTGAAAAAAAAATAATCATCTTAGCTCTTTAAATTAATACCTGAAAAACATTCCAACCCAGTTCTGGATATGCCAATCATTCTCCAGCAGTGATGGGCACAAAGCTGCTGAGTGCTGGTGTCCCTCTTCAGTGTGCTCCTTCACCCTTCCGTGCCCAGCCTTCCTCGGGAAGCCTGAAGGCCCTTCTCCTCCCTGCAGCCCAGCCAGCACCCTCCCCCTCGTGTTTGCACGAACTGCTGATAGACTGCTACCAACTCTTCCTGCTCTTGAAGACCACCCATCCATATTGGTACATGTCATCCCACGTGCACTCCCCTTTTGTGTCTTCCAAACCATTTGGAAATGAGTTTTAAATAACTGCAACACTTTCCAAGGGAAAAACGGGATTGTTACTTTCCCAGTTCTTTCAAGAGTTAGAGTAACTACACCTGAATCTCTTCATTCTGCTGCAAGAGACCCGTGGTAGCACTGGGTGTAATTACGCCTTTCACATTCAATTCGACCGGCATTTTCTTACCTTGGAGTCTTTTTTGTGGCCTCCTGCCAGCAGCTTCATGACGACAATATTGGGCTTAGCAACTTTTAGAATTCGATTGACCTAAATACAAAACAGCAAGAAGTTTTCGAGTGAAAGCATGTGACCTCAAAATTATTTCAAAGACAGTACTCAAATGTTTACAAACTCTAACAATACAGCAGTGCTCTTACAGTAGCAGTTTAACAGAAATCAGGCTATTCTGGATTTGAAGTATAGGAGCTGGATTAATGAAATTTAATGAAGGGGGCACTTATTTTAATAGTTATTCTTTTTTATTCAACAGACCATAGAAAACACTCCTCTCCATACTTATATTGAAAGAGTTCTGAGGCACTCATCCAAATAAAGGTTTAGACAGACCCTAGGCATCTACCCCCAACACTGTGACACGATGAGAAGGGGAAACTCGAGTATCAAACTGGAGGCTTTCTGCAGGGAAGTGCTCCAGGCATACCCAAGCTACCTCTAACCACCCTGGTTAGCCTCCATCATTACAGCTCACGTGCAAGTACCACCGGGATGCAGAGAACAGGCAGGGAATCCTAAATTCTCAGGAGGACCTAATCCCACAACTGTTCTTAACCTGCTCGGATGCAACAGAATAAGCATCCTCCTTGCTCCAAAATACAGTCACAGACACACAGACGATGGACAAAAAGGCAGAAATTCCTACCCATGTTTACAGTCCAGGGCGGAGGAAACCACTCTAGGAAACAAGTGCCAGACTCAACCCTCTTTTCAGCCTGATGATACTCAGACCTGTTTTTCCCACCCCTCAGGAGTACAAGTGAATTACCAGATCCCAGGTAAGTGAGGCAAGCATCAGTCACCTCCTTGTTCAGACAGACACGCTTTTAGAATGGGGATAGAAGGTAACATGCAAGAAGGAACTAAATCGCCCTCTAATATCTAAGATACTCAGCAAGGAGAGGTTCTGAAACGGTGAACACAACCCCTGATTGTATTTTCTAATCTACTGAAACAGACCACTTTGTAAGGTGCCATCCTTTGTCAACTCCTTAATCAAAGCACCCAGCTCTGCTCAGCATTTTGACAAATTACACTTTAGATCTCAATCTGGCTGAAAACAAAAACTTACTCTATTATGATGAAATACTCCTTTTTTCAGAATTTCAGTCTTACCTCATAGTCTGGATTAGGAATATTCTCAAGAATCATTTTAGCTTGCTGGAAGTGTTTGCTAGCTGCCATGTAGAGATCTGATGACTGAGGAGGTGGGCTGTATTTATTTAAATCAGACATTTCCTAGAGTATCACACAAATATATAAATATATATTAAAACCAGTCACAAACAAATCATATTTTTAGCACCTTAAAGGAAAACAAATTACTATACTTAAAAAAAAGTTATTCTTAAAATACTTAGTTGACACAAACACAGAAGTCGAAAACATTTATTTGAAACGGCAAATGCCAAACAGCAATACAGTGCTTAACGAATATAGTGCCACAAAGTGCAATAAACTTCTTTATCAAACAATCCCCCTCCTCAACAATTTGTCATTCGTGTGCTTTAACAGTGCCATGCATCAAGGTGTGAAATTACAGAAAAAAATAGGAGGAAAAAAAACCATATGGCATTGTTTACTCAAATCAAGCAAGGGAGATACTAACAACGTTCAAACCTTCATTGTNTTTTTTTTTTTTTTTGTTAGGGATAAAAAAAACCCCAAAACTTCCGTGACAAGGAGGAAGACACAATAGTCTTCATTTCCACTACATCTGTTCATAACACTAACGTAGGGAGGATGACTGGCATACAAAATAGTGTAAGTTTCAGTTCAGATTTTTTTCACACTTGGCTAGACAAAGACACATCTGATGTGAGCTATAATGCTGCTTCAGCGAGAAGACCGGAGAAGACAAGCCTCCACTAGTCCCCTCCAACCAACACTTCTGTGATTTAACACTCAGAATTACTTTTGATTCATTTCCCTGTTTACTTGCTGCAGTAATAAAAACATGCTGCTATATAAACCACAGCCAAAATGTCTGTCAGACTTTCAAGGTATTTTCATGCAAACCAACAGAAGCATCTCGTAAACCACCACATCAGAACCAATTTTTAAATGTCTAATAGCCTAATTTTAGCAAGAATTCAAAGCTAAATGTTTTCCTCGCACTCAAATAAAGCTAGAACTCCCTGCAATTTTGACTTATGCTTCAATATGAAATTTGAGATATCAAAGGCTGTTTTTACAATAACAACAATGTCTAAAGCAAGGGAGCAAATGACTTTTACAAAAGCATGAGTGACATCATGTTTTAAGATTACTCACTTTAAACTGCAAGTAGTGCACTGGGGGTGGTGTGATAACACTGTTGAACGGAGCAAACCTGTGCTCATATCGCACTTGTTCACTATCCAGTTCAAACTTCGGTTTTCTTACTTTGCCATCCATGTCAAATGCGATCATTGTCTAAAAAGGAAAGGATAAAGAGAGTGAAAAGTGTTGGCTTTATGTCATATTTCACTCTAAGCAAGAGGAAAGTTATGATTTAACTATTACTGGAAGGATAGAAAAATAGAAGAGAATCAACCGTATTACATTATTAACTTGAACTTCATTTCTAGTCCCACTAAAAACAAAGGCAGTGTGCAATGTATGCTTGATCCCCTATTACAAAAAAACTGAAGCCATTGTTCAGCAAACACAAATAAATTACCTTGTACATCCCAGCACACATATTTTGGTACGCTTGACTCATGGTGATCTCTCTGCTGAGAGGGCGAACTGCAAATTTCACACAAAGTTTTTTTATTCAACGTAAGTACACATATTAATTTCAGATCAAAACAGTTCTTTCAGATTTTAAGAAAGTGACATAACTCTCGATTATATTTTAAAATAATGAGTGAAAGCTGAAGCATAAAAATCATGGACGTGCGCTTCTGCTCACTTGGCTCTTCATTTGCATCTCAAGACATAAACTTAACAGTCACAGGAATACCATACTGCCACCAATGATATAAAGAGCTCCAGACAGGCAATGGTATTAGCGTGCCACTATACAACACTAAGCAGCAGCCTAGAATTCAAAGCTTGCAGTTGAGAGGCCTGTTTGCTTAGTTCATGGATTTTTTAAAATATCTAAGACTAAAAGGCTAAAGCAGTTTTATTTTAGTAAGAAAGATAATATTCCTTTAAGCTCCCCTTTGGGTTCCAGCTTTTAACTCATGCTAAGTTTCCCCACACTTGGTACCTTTTTCAAAGGTATAAAACACAATACTAGTTTTCTGTATTTCTAGAGACAAGGGAATTTAGCTGATACGACTTTGAGCTGTTCATATCTAATCATTTGTTTCCCTTGAAAAAATGACAAGGATAAACACACAAAAAAGAAGGAACAGCAAAGAATGAAAGCTAGTTCCTGCATGGTGTTTATTTGCAATGTCAGTTATGAGGTAACCCCAACATACCAAAACCTTAGTGGCCACTTCGGCATGGCAAATCTCTATCAAATGCTATTTAGACACGGGTTTTGGGTGCCTTTTTGGTAGCAGGCTTACAGTTCTGATCACAGAGCCAGACTGCTAAGATGGAGGAAGGGAAAGTCTCATTTTCTCTCCTACATACTTTCTCTGGTGTATATGAGTTTCTGAGGGGGCTTTCACACAACAGTGCTGCCACTGAACTGCAACGGGGCAACTCACCATTGTAAAACTAAGAAACATGCTTGAACATCTTCTGAAGCCAGAGAAATTAGAGAAATACACTGAAAGTTTAGTCTTTGAATGTAGCTAGTAGCAAAAAACATAATTCTGCAGGAATTAGAGACTCTAGAAAGGAAGCACTTTTCAAAGGTAATTACTCTGGACCTGTTAATTACATCTCACAGGATCCAATACACGACACAACTGGTGAAGCTGTGAATATAAATGAGTTTGGGTTTTTCTGAAAGACCTATTTAAAAGTAAGCAGATAAATGGGAAATCCTTACATAGCAACTGACTTTTTCAGTTAAGAAGTTTTACATTCAGCCTCCATAAACTTTCACAAGACATTCTTCCTACCCACATCAGTGTTGACTCTATAATTTTAATTCTACATGGCTGAATGAAGAGGTTAAAAAAAAAAAAAAAAGTCTGAGTTACCATCTACACCTAGATACCTTTTTTTTTTTTCTTTGTTTTTNNNNTTTTCTTTTTCTTTGTTTTCTTACTACTACGGCCCTTCTGTTGTTCCTCCATTATTCTTTCCTCCGCCATTTGAGAGCTGTCAGCACGGCTCAGAGTTGACATCAACCAGGCATAGAGGAACTCCGATAGATACCTACAGTAAAAACAGTAGCTGTTACGGACTACAGCGGAAAGAAAACACACTCATAAAGCACACATCCTCACTGAATGCCAAGTAACTTACTCAAATAACTAATAGCAAAGGACAACTTCTAGGGCAGTTCACACTCTTCATTTCGCATGGCTGAAATCAGCAGGTAAGTCTCTGTTATGATTTTGTTTGGTTTTCTTTTGAACAAGGTTCTATACAGATTCAACCACAGAGAGGTCAAGGTATGCAAGCTTCTTACGTGTTTACTAAGCGAAGTCTAAGTTTCTTATTATTTCAAAACACATAGAAGCGCAAGTTTTTCTAGAATTCTTCCTTCCTCCAGCAAATGAAGCATTTTTTAAAAATACTAATATCTTTTCTACTTTTGTTAGGAACTACTGTTTTGAGAAACAAGGTTATTACCGATTAGTTTCAAGCATTTAAAAACCCCAAGAATTATTAAATAAAATGGCCAAGCCCACAGGAACATGAGACCCACATGCAATTCTTAAAGATTTAAGATAAATCTTCAAGAATTATTTAACAGCAATTTCTTAGTAAGTGGAAGCAGGTCCAATAAATCTCTTGACTGACTTCAAATCAAAAGAAGCAGGGGAAAAAAGATAATAGAAATTACAGATCTGGAGCACATGAAGAAGAAATAATACTTCATAAATCGTAACTCAGAGGGTAATTACTGAGAAATAATTATGAGTTTCATATGCACATTTTCATATGCGCATTTCATATGCACATATGCACAGGGTAGTCCTGCTTTGGCAGGGGAGTTGGACTAGATGATCTCTATGGTCCCTTCCAACTCTAAAAATTCAGTGAAATTCAGTGAAATTTCCTCTCAGAAATTCCCTTTTTTGTCCTTCACCTACTGTCAGAAGATAAAGAAGTTGAAATGACAGTTCCAACTAAGAGTGATTTTATTAAAACGGTGGGGGGAAATACAGGCAGGTAAAATATACCATCTGACAAAAAATGTGGTGTTACTTACTGAGGTACTACCAAGAAGAATAATATTGCCATCTTTTGGTAACTATCTGGAGTATTAATTTTCTCACTTAATGCTTAATCCACTAAGGAAACAGCTTAGAAACATAAAGAAATGCACTGAAGTTCAAGTTATCTGAACCAGTCTAATCTCTCAGAAAGAAGGCTTATAGCTTACCTAATAAGAGTTTATCGCTAGCTTTACAGAAAACAAAACAAAACACCCAAGTACAGAAGCACTTTAAAATAGGAAGGTTCAACATTAAATTGTTACTGCTGAATCAAAACCAAACAATCTAAAATCACTTATCTTTTGGACTAAGCCTTCAGCTATGAAAAATAATTAATGTGAATGGAAGTGGAAAAATAAAAAGTATTTTGACTCCATATAATGCAATAATTTTTGCTAAAGGCAGATGTCTCTTCAAATACACTCATAGAACGAGGTGTTATTTTTGCCTAGTCAACTTTCAGGTTACAGTCACAACTTGAAGATCTTTTTAAAAATATTAGAGATCAACATCACTACTGTTCTTGGTACTACAAAGACTGAAATAATAAAGAAAACTGTTTTTCCCCTGCATTCTCATCTGCCAAAATCATCGTATTTTTCGTTAATTGTCATTAGAAGGCAATGTTTTAAAGCACTAAATAGAGAGGAAATTACTATTTCAGAAAAAAAAAAAAAGAACACTACTCAGTAAGTCTAGTAAAGAAACCAACTGATTTTTTTTTCTCCACTTCTAATTTTATGAATAGGTAAACTAGATATGGTGTTGAGCAGGCTTGAGATTAAAAAGAATCTTAATTGAAGAACTGAAATCTTAATTGAAGAGTGACTTAATTGGAAGTCCCTTATTTAAATATTTGCACAATTCTAGCTCTGTGGGTGCACCCCTCCTCCAACCGCTGTCGATAAAGCACCTTCTTACCAATAGATGTAGTAATATTCATGCATACTGTAAAGTTCCAACTCAAAGCCACTCAGAAGATACTGTATCATGATGCGAAGGTTATGATATAGGACCCAGGTGCCCAAGCAAGCCAAATGTTGCCTCTGTGGTTCCTGCTTCAGTAACATACTATGAAGTGCTGCATCTACTTTCTCTGCCTATTGAAAAAAAGAGCACAGTAACAGACAGGGAAGGAAGAACGTTTGACCGAAACAACATCCAAGCTCTGCCAGAAGTAAAATCTTAACAAAATCTGAATACACGCTCCAGATTAAAGGACAGAAATATGTTTTTACAGATATTGCCACCTCTACACTCTAGAACTGTCCCAATACCAGAAAAGCTATTCACATAAGTAAATTCTGCTGCACAGACAAAAAAAAATAATATTCTATACAGTAATACAGGAATAACAACAGGGTGGGGTTTTTTATTTAAAATTTTAAAAAGTATTTGTAGATAGATTGTTAGCAGTCACACGAGGATGGAAACTCAGAACCCATTTTGCTATACTGGCAATAATTACTTTAAATAAAAAAAAAACCAACAACAAAAAACCAAATAACAACCTAGCTGCACTGAAAAATTAAATTTATAAGCTTGACATGAAAGAAACATGCTGTGGCCCACTAGGGGAACTAAAATAGTGCTAAGACCAATTAAGTCTTAAAAACTAATTGTACGGAAGCCATGAAGTCTCCCAATTGGAATTTTATGAGTAGTCCTGAACAAATCAATCCATATAACTTGTTACAAAGTGAAAAAGCAGTGTGTCTCAGCCACAGTTCTGCAGCAGACTCTAAACCAAACCACCTTGAGAGAAGCTGCTGCACACAGAATCTCCCCTCCAAGCTCCTCCACTGTGCTCTTTAGCATGCACACCCTGGAAAATATTTTATTACTTCATACCTCTCTCTGCTGAAGAAATACATTTCCAGCAAGTGAAAATAAACTGTCCCCATTATCTTTCTCTCCCCATCTTTGAGAAATATTCAAAATCAGCTGGAGAACATGTTTTCAGGAGTTATTACTGGATTTGCATATATATTTAAAACCATTATAAAATTTTGCAATTTACATCTTGTATAGCTAAAATGCTGAATTTTCAAAGGTGTCGTGTAAATCTGGCTCTTCCATCTTTCCCTGGCTACATCTGGCAGACTGACAATTACAAGCAGGATAGATACTACAAGCAGTGGAATTACTATTAAATTACAGACATCACTGCAGGTTTCCCTGAAGTATACTTATAGAACAAAGTTAATCTTTAAAAACATAATAACTTTGTGTCCAACAGATCTAACAGAAAGTCTTCGGGTGCATCCTACAGACTTCCTGGGCTGCATTTGAGAAATCTTTGTCCTAAAGATTTTAGGACGAAAGGAGGAGCTGCTTCATTTATCTGGAATCTAATACCACATGCTCCACTCTGGTAGCTCTATACCTGGAACAAAAAGGTTGCCAGCCTGCTGCCTAGGACATTACCTCATCCTGGAGAGTGGCAAATTCCTCAAGAATGTGACCCAGTTTATCTCTCTGACGAGCTCTATTGTGTCCATGGATTTGAATCAGACTACAGAATGGCTGGAAGACACAAAGTATAGTTTTAAATTTTCAACACAACCTTGAAACTACAGTAGGAGTACTATGATGGCTATTTAGGCACCTATTTTATACATCTGTATTAGGAGGTGGGTTCCTTAAGGATTCCTACAGAGTGCAAGCCAGCAGGAAAGCAAACTCTCTGGAGTGATGCAGGGGCCCATTTCTCTGTACACAAGTCAACACGAGATTGAGCAATCATCCTTTAGCAATACGATCGGAACAGAATGCTTGGGGTAAAAGAGATTATTTCTTATGCCTAAATCCATGTGCCTGGGTGGCCAAGAAGGCCAATAGCATCCTGGCTTCTATCAGGCATAGTGCGGCCAGCAGGACTAGGAAAGTGACTGTCCCCCTGTACTTGGCACTGATGAGGCCCCACCTCGAGTACTGTGTTCAGTTTTGGGCCCCTTGCTACAAGAAAGGCGTTAAGATTTTGGAATGTGTTCAGAGAAGGGCAATGAAGCTTTTGAAAGGTCTGGAAAACAAGTCTTATGAAGAGCGGCTGAGGGATTGCTTAGCCTGGAGAAAAGGAAGCTGAGGGGAGACCTCACCACTCTCTACAACCACCTGAAAGGAGGCTGTAGCAAGGTGGGGTTGGTCTCTTCTCCCAGGTAACAAGTGGTAGGGCAAAAGGAAATGGCCTCAAGTAGCACCAGGGGAGGTTTAGATATCAGGAAATATTTCTTCATCAAAAGGGTTGTCAAACACTGGAAGAGACTGCCCAGAGAAGTGGTTGAATCACCATCTCTGAAGGTATTTAAAAGACGTGTAGATGTGGTTCTTAGGGAAATGGTTTAGTGGTGGATTTGGTAGTGTTAGGTTAATGGCAAAACTCAATGGTTTTAAGGATCTTTTCCAACCTAAATGATTCTATGATTTTCTTAGACTTTCATTGTGCCACATTCAAAAACTGAATCTTTTAAAACAATTTTTTAAATTTTTTAAAAATTATTTTGTTTTTACTAGTGCTATGCATTTGTTTTTGTGACAGGAAATTATCCTGTACAAAGGTAGTAGATACAGATTTCTAATTAAGTGAAATGTCAGCTAAAAATCTGGAAGCATAATACAGGAAACAAACAGCAATAATTTTACCGGCTTGATAAAAGTGTTATCATTGTAAGATGGCCAAGTGCTACATTTTTGCCTTCATGGCAGTGTCTAAAAAACTGGTCTCACTTTCAAATGTAAGCAAATCTTTGAATTGCTCATATACACATAAACATGCTGTAAATGGAATAAACGCTCACCCGAACGCAATGTGTCACAAAGGAATCAATGTAGTCCTTCGCCTGGTGATTATTATAAAGACAACACCTAAAAGGGAAATATCCACATACATACACATGTTTATCAATGTCATCAGTACACGTAGCACAAAATTAAAAACGAAACATGACTGCAGCAACTGACTCCTTCATTCATATGCACTAGTAAGTACAAAGGGGGTGTGTTCTTTCTGTGTCTGTCCTTGCTTTTGTACGCAGCAACAGTTTTTCATCAGACATGTAAACACACCCAAGTAAATTCAAAATCCACTTACTTTGGGGAGAGTACTGGAGGACTGACAAAGGACCTTAAAGCATCTTTTACCATGTCTTGCATGAGGTGAGTGCCAAACACCTTCTTGTTATCTACCAGAAAAGTTGTCTGAAAGTGAAAATGTGTTTTTAGAAACATGTTTTAAGTTAAAAGTAATGCTTCAGAAATTACTAATAGAAAGCTCTTACAGTTTCTATATTGTATCAGAAACTTGTAAGATTGCTTTAAGAATTAAATGGTTTGGCGAGGTGCAAGGTTACAGACTCAGAAACAGAGGCATATTGAGATCAGTCACTTCTCTGGTATGCTCAGGACACAAACTACAGCTCTATTTCTTTCATAAGACAAAGTATGCAAAGTTTTTTAATTTCCTTGACTTTAAAGATGATTAATCAGACAGATACTTCCGAAGATTAACATAAAATAGGTTATGTGGATTCCTTGGAGGCAGACAAAGGCAGATCTTCAGTTTAAGGCAGACTTTTTTCTAACCCTATAGATACTACTGCCTTCATTGGTCATGTCTGATGCCCATTTCACTTTCCCTGACGAGCACTGTGTCCTGTTCTTATGTGGTCCTTCAGCAGTTGGACAAAAAGCTCTGCTGTCAGGCACCCACAGGGGTTGCACAAACACACATAGTGGAAAGTCAAAACACACACACACTACGAACACATTTTGCTTGCCAATAGCTATATTCGTCAGCTCTATATATGATTTAGTTGGAATCAAATGTAAAGGAGTTCTGATATCCAGGGACACCCTAAATCAAATCAAAACCTCCTATAAGGAAGCATATTTTACTCTGAATTAAGGAGTATATAAAATACTTTCAAGGTAAGTGAAGCAGTGAGAAGAAAAGTAGTAGCCTGTTCTGCCCTAACCATCAGTTTTACTGTTGTTGCAATAAAAACAATTTATACGTGAAACCAGTCCAAACAGGGAGGATGAATGCAAATATCAGACCCAAACTGAAACAGCATATGAACAGCAGCGTAAATATATGTGCACAGGCCCAGCTTTAGGGCAGAGAAAAAAAGTTAACACTTTCTGTTTTAATTAGCACGTACTAACACAATCTAAAAAACAGTACTTAAAAATGCTTAAAAAATTAGATCAGAACATAAGCCTCCATATGCCTAATACTTAAGTATCTCCAGAGCATTTTTTACCACTTATATCTTAAATAATTTAAATACTTGAAACAAGAAGATGAATCCATATTTCTAATGAACGCAGAAGTATTTTATTCAAAGACACATATTAAGACTTGCCTGTAATAGGGATCTTGAAAGAACACATGGTGATTGCTCACTAAACTCACAGAAAAAATCCTAATTTAGATTTAGGAGAAAAAAAAAAAAAGACAATTCAGTTTAATACCCCGTTTAAAAAAAAATAAAAATATATCTACACATACACACATTAACAGTTTTATACACACACACATTTGCATTTTTATATATGCACACACACATATACACAATTGTGTAAATACACCTATATTATGTAAACACTAATACACATACACAGACATAGCATAGCTTATACAACTTGTAAGAAAATAAGCATGAGTAATTTGAACAGAACATATTATGAAGCTGAAATCTATTTTTCTCTGCAATTACTTGTTATTTAACAGAACAAAAGGTTTCTGAATTTTCTTCTTCAATGAGAGGGATTATAGTGCAGAAAACAGATACTGTGAAACTGTTAAAATCACAATGTAACTGCACTAGGTTATGTAACAAAACTGCAATGTTTCACTGGTACCAGATGCTTCATGCAAACGCTGCTTTAACTAATTTAACAGGAATTAGGAAGACAAAGATTTTTGCTTGATCTTCAAACTGATGTAACTGTGGCTCTTCTCTCAGTCAGTGAATGTGTGCATGGTAAAAAGTATTTCAAGCATTTTAAGTGTCTTCTAATAGATGTAGGCAGCAACTGAGAATAACACTCCTTATTCAGGGAAGAACACAAACAAGTGCTTAACTTTATGCCTATTCAGAGCATACTTAAACAAACATGTACTAAGTGCTCTCTTGTGTTACAGGCACATATGCAGAATACTGCTTATTCAATCTGAGAAAATCGGGAATACAGCAAGGAATTATGTTCTGCTACTGCAGATGCAGCTCTTCAACCAAAGACAGTTACAAGGAAATTAACTTGCTTGGGCTCTGCCACTAACATTCATAATTATCTAACAAATTACGGGAAAAATTGAAGATTTGAGAGGTGAAAAGGTCTTTGTCAAAAAAAGAAAAACACGAAGTGTCAGGAAAGACAGAACAACAACGAGAAACACCAGAAGGTTTATACAGAACTCATTTTTTTTCTCCAGTGAGCAACAGCATGTATATATGAAATGATTTTTTTCAAGTTACATTTTAAGATCTTATTTTTGTCTATAAATAAGAAATAGTGCTTACCAGAATACAGTGCAAATTACTTAAGTTGACTACTTCGCATACAGTTTTTATCCGGTCTATTAGTCTGGAAAAATAATTGACCATTTCTTCCCTTTTAATTATTTTTGCATATCGAGGGAAAGTTGGTGGCAGCAATCTCTGATTAACAAGAGGCTCAAAGCCCATCATAATAGGATGATCTAATGAAGTAGGAGGGGAAAGAGACAAAAAGAAAGAGAGAGAAAAGGTGCATATAAGCCATGTTTTCAGAATTCACTTCAAACTTGAAAGTCTAACACAAATTATTCAATTAGCCAAAATGAGCTTTTAACTGACAGTTAACTTCCGAAGACGCTAACTACCCAACTGAGACCATGATTACTATTTAAAAAAACTCAGGCCTCAGAACACCTCAGCATATAATTATACAGACAGTGAGGTGGTGTTCCCTATTTAAAATGGCATATACGCTGATTCGAAGTGCAATGGACTTAATCAAATGTTCACATTATCTCTGGCTTTGAAATGACAGTACTGCTTCCAGGACAACCATCATCTGGTGAAATAAAATTAAGATCAAACAATGAAAACCCGTAACAGCTTGTATAACAAGTATTATTAATTCAAAGTAAACAGTAATTTTTTTAAAATACATGTAGATCTTAAAAGTTCATCAAGACAGCATATTTAAGAAAGGAAAAAAATGGTAAAACCTGATACATACCTCCTTTAGTGGTATCATTCTGTGCCTGGATACCATGATGCAATGAATTGTGAATGGCAGAAAGCAAGTCAGCTGCCTGAGTCATCAGTTTCTGAGCTTCTGCAACTGCACTCGTCTGAAAGGCAGGTAACAGTTATTCACATTACGAAGCAACGTATTTTGACTATAGAATTAACGCTAGTAGAAAAAAAGAATTCTATTAGGATTCTAA
>VXAK01020353.1:0-15781 GCA_013399435.1 Arenaria interpres | reverse complement strand
TGTGTGTGTGTACACATGTAGGTATGTATTTTGCTTTTTTAAATCATTCTAGTAGTCTAGGTCAAAATCCTGCTTGCTTGTTAGAGAATTACAAAATCAGTGGTACAGAAGGCTCAAACACTGCTACCCATCCAAAGCCAGATGATACAAATGAAAAAGCACAAGAGTGTATTTTAAAAGCAATCCTACTGAAGTTTGGACAGCTAGGTCAAAACATCACATCAGGATCCTGAGATAACAGATCTTCTTTAGAAGCTGAAGACCTGACTACATGAAGCCTACTTTTTTTCATAATGCTGGATATCTTGATAGTCTCCTTTTTCACAATGCTTTAGGAGAACAAAAAATTTGAATTGTACTTCCTCCTAGTTTTAAATATTTAAAAATATTCATACCATCAATATTGCATAGGATGCTGTCATGGTGCCTGTTGCAGGGCTGAAATCTTTCTTGAGTTATCTGTATTCAAGATCTCTGTTAATATGGAACAAATACTGGAGATAAAATGATATTTTGTATTTTGAAGACTTGTATAAATACAATCCAGGAAACTTAATTCTCTTTTGTGCTTTCTCATATTATTGTTCAAGTCAAAAGTAAATATCAGTAAGAAAGATAGACTGTCCTGGAGACAGGGAAGGTGAGGCACTCTTTGGGAAAAGTGTGGGGTTTTGTAGACTTCTTATTACTTGAAACAGTTTAGTAAACATTGCATAAAAGGAGAAGGACATTTTCCTTATATTATTTTGGAAGCTAACTCAAAAAAAAAAAAAAAAGAATGTATATAATTGATTTTGTTCGATTTGGTGATTTCTTGGGACTACTAAAAGAATTTTCACATGGCATATGATTAAATTTGCTCAATCCTAGTTTGGAAAAAAGCAGAAGGTAACAAGGTTGCCTTGTGTCACTTCAGTATAAACCAAAATTGAAAGAAAAAAAAAAAAACTAACAACTCAGAAAAGGAAGTTATTTCAAGAGGAAAACACTAAGACTGACACCATAGTTTCAGTCATCTGAAATGAACAGCATCTTCATTACCTTGAATATATTTTACAAGAGCAAAAAAATTCATAAAACATTTTTTAGACCACAGATAGCTGAAATTTAATAGCAAATACATCTAGCTAGCCAGCAATAAATTATTTTCATTAGGAACCAAAAATATTTCTGTCCTGCTACAGAGAAGCAGCTTCCAATAAATTTTAAATCAAAAAGAAATCTATTGGGAAGATAAACAGTATCAAATCTAGAGCAGTTTGTCAGAGGAGAACACTCTCATTTTCCAAAAACTGTCACACAAAGCTTATATATTTATTCTCCACTTTTTTCTTGTTATGTTTTCACACATATACATTTATGGAAAAAAAAAAATCATCTGGAATAGTACATCATATAACCCAGGGACTTTTCAACACATCAGAAAAATATGCCAAAAATTCTGGTATCTAAAAGATTTTGCGTATACTGTTACTCTTATCTAAACTAAAGGTCTAACTAAAATACTAACCAAATAATGGATTATACTTCAACAAAATAAATTTCTAATATTTTTTAAACAAGAAGCAGAGGTTTTCCAAATAGCTAATAAAAGAGAAAATACATAATATAGTTATAAGAGGTAGCCTACTTAAAAAAAATAAAAAGAAATAGAGAGCTACTGCCTTTACCTGTCTCTTGCTTCCCTTAGCCCTAACACAGATGCTGCACTTGTTCATACTGGCTCTTGTAGCAAATTCCTGGCTAATAAGAAAAAGTCAAGAGTTTCTGCAGTCTTTAGGAAATGATGCAGCTCTTTTGATCTGGGTCAATGGTTATCAATCTATATTTTAAAATGCCTTCCTCTTCTGCCCCTCAAAACGACCCCCCGCCCCCCTCCTGACACACATACACTGTCTCCTGGGATCACTTTCCCTCATCCAAGAGGAAATGTCTGATGGTGGGAAGAAGTGAAGAATGCAACATCCTGCAGAGTATGGCAGAGAGTATTCTGCCAACAAATACTAGGGCTGGAGTGGAGAAGACACTGAAGATGGCAAAAGCTCAGTCAAGGCTCAGAAAGGATGGAAACTTTCAAAGCCTACAAAAACCCTGCATGACCCAAAGGGTTTCCATACCAGCATCTTAACCTATATTACTGCTACACTTCTACCTTAGAAATATTTCTGGCCACATGCTCCCTTCCCCACTCCTATGCACTCCCTTCCCCAAAAGTCCACCCTTTTGTTTTTCTAAATCCCTAAGGATCATTCAGCTATCATCAGAACCATTGACACAAGTAAACATGACTTTTTATTTTAAATACATTATGTATTTCTGGATTTTGCATTCAAAATATGTTATTCTGTATTTCATTTCATATGAGAGGTTTCTTTATGATTATTAAATTCATATCCCGATATAAATGTCACCATCTTTTCATTATAGCATTTTTGCTTTAAGATATCATATCCAAGCTTTTGCACAGGAAAGTATCTCTCTGGAATGTTATTTAAGACAAGTAAGTTATTCAGGCAAAGAAGTCTTTAACTTAAATGGGAGTAAAGGGAGATAAAAAAAAATATCAAGACCAAAGCCTTATAACTTTCTAACACTGGCGCAGCTCAGCTAATTGTTAGAAGGGAGACACTTTGCTTTTGTACACATGCAAAACTTGTTCAACACATCATTGCCAGTATGCTAAGAGAATAAAGGTAGAAAAAGCACGCCCTCGGTGATGTAGTTAACTGACCATTTGTAATGGTGAATTACACAGGATTTAATGTCAGTTCAACACTTGGAGACAGTTGCTTCTACCATCTAGGTGGTGATATTCATCAGATACATCTCAGAGAATCTTCTCTTATCTACCCATGAGGACATTCTGTTTCAGGTAGGTACTGTTCACTCAGATGTTGAACTCCCCAGGAATGACAGTTGTATGAACTACTATAACTAATATCAAACAGCCTACAAATAGTTTTATGGGTGAGCTTCAAAAAAATAACTCTGGGGAAAACAAAAAACAAAAAAGCAACCCAATTTCTTTTTAGAGTTAATGCATTTTACTGCAATTAATGCAAAGGTTTGTTGTGTGAATGATGTAACTTGCTATGACAAATTCATATTTGGAATAACGTTTCCTGACACAACTATGAAGGACATCTTTTTCAGATATTACAATGTGACCCATGCCTGGATTCTGGGTTTATTGGACACCACACACAAGATTTTACTAGCCAAACTACACTACCATTAATATAACTTTGTATCTTACTTGAAAACAAGTTATCAATCAGATGTGTAATTTATTTAACAGCTACTGTTTACACATTGGCTGTCTGAGTTGTCTCATTCAATTTCCAACAGTTTGTTTTTATTTTAACTAGTGCAGAAAAATAAATGATCAGAATTTTAATTACTGCCTTAATTATTAGAAATTAAGAACCTGAATGTATCTGCCAAACCCAGGAAGTTTCACATGAAAGCTACTAGTCATTATTTATCTTCAGTGTCAAAAAGTCTTGCCTGGACTGAGCATTGAGAGAGGAGTTGGGGGAGGGGGAAGCTAATGGAGACACATTTTGGGTACTGGTTTTTGTTTCCTAACATCTATGGCAAAAGTCTTTACTACAAACCAGACTGCAGAAGTGTTAAAGGTACAAATATGAAGATGAAAGTAAACAATTGTACTGTATTTAATTTATACATTTTTTCTTTCAGTCGGGGTTCAGAAGAATTTTAAATGGACTTGATGCAGAAGAAAATTCTCAACATGCATGCTAGAGACAGCATTTTAATCTGAGAGAAACCAATCTAATATAATAAATGGTGGAAGAAGTCATAACTTACAGCAAACATCTTTGAGGTAGTGAATTTGTTTAACAATCTCATACAAAATATCTGTCAAATTCAAAACCAAACAGAAAGCAGAGGAAATTCAGAAGATAGAAAGCAGACATTTGCATTACATATGGAAGATATAAAGAAAGAGAATAAACAGAAGAGAGGTAAATATTACACTGTTTTTGTTGGTTATTAGAGCTGAAGATCTAAATACATGCTATGCAAATTAAAGAGAAAAGAATAGAAATCCAATGGTAGGTATATCTGGATAGAAATGGTAAGGATCTTAAAAGTTTTGGCATCTAATTTACCATAAAAGATGGTAACAAAGACTTATAAAGAAGAAGAACTCTGCATGTGGATATTTCTGAATTATATTTTGCAAATCTGAATCTTTTAAAGAATATACGTATATGAAGTGAAAAAACTGATTCCAAAAAGCTCACTGTTGAAAAGGGAGCTTATGTCAGATCCTATAACCATCTCAAATACAACTAAAGGCAATTGATAAACCACCACTTAGAACAATTTCACGTCTTGTAAACTGTAACAAAGTTCAAGATGGGTACGTTTCTATTCCTCTTTCTCCTTTACTCTTTTGGACTTTGACTTACATATGGATGTTTATTCTAATTTTTAGGAAGATGTCAATGCCACAGTGTATGTTACAATTCAAGAGAGACCATAAACATGGTGNTGCTGTGCAATTATTTAATTTGTTCAAAGTGAGAGATATGAATTAGATAAATAAGCAGTACTCTGAAGGATATATACTCAATTATTTCCTGTGAGAGTGCCTGGAAGGCCTTGCTCCTCTAAATGTTTACAAGTAGGTGGTTTTCAGAACTGCATTTTCTATGCCAAGAAAGTCAGAGCAGTTTTTGGACTGAAACATCTCTCAGTGGTTTTCATATTCCAATTGTGCTTTGAAAGCAGAGAAATATTTAAATACAAGCTGAAAGTAATGGAGGCCTATATACAAACAAGTCTCTTGCCATTCTTTACTTTAAAGCATTCTTTAAACATTTTCTGCAAACAGTAAGTAATGAGGAGAAAAAACAGATGCTGGATGATGTTTCTACTGTACACCACAAGGTAGCAGTAAAGGATAAAAGGAGAGAAGGCTAAAAAGTAACCACTAAAGGCCATAGGAGAGAGGGAAGAAGGGAAGAAATAAACAGAAAAGCGTAAATTTTGATGGATCCCCCCGAACCCAATTACAGAAACATGCAAATACAAGGATGTCTAACTTGGTGTAAATTGCATATTCATCAGGCAGGAAAAATGTTAAAGTTGTATCTGGTTGTGATTTCAACCAGACATTCAGCCGCAGTCCTCCTTTTCCGGGTAAATCTTTGGTTTTAGCAATTGATTGTGTTTAATAGACTAGCTAAGATACCGTCATTGCTGTTCAGTAGGCCAAGATCACCTGCATGACAAAACATTTACTGAATTAGGACTGACTGAATTGAGCATGTTTATTGCTACATTTTGGTGGACTTCCCTCTATCTCCCCCACGATAGTAGAACAGGGAAAATAGTCTTACTTCATTTTAGCAGATGTATGATCTAAAGATCATGTTTCAGCACGTCTAGTATTTCCAAAGTGTATTCAAAATTGCATTCATTAAGATTACATCTGTCTGTTACTGATATCAGCTGTTCAGGGAGACCAAAATTAGATGAACTTTGCAGACCTGCTCCAAGGCATTTTTGTCCTTATTTAATAGTATTTGCTTACAGCCAATGAAGGCAGCCCTCGATGGCTGAACATCTCATTCACCTGCACATTTAGCCACCAGATGGCAGGTACTCCCCATCAGACCAGCAGCTGATATTAGGATTCAGAAATATTTAAAATAATAAATGAGTTTCTGAGATTTGTCTTTTATCTTAGGTAACTTTTGTTAAGCATGTTATTCTGTCTGCAATACTACTATCCTGTCGGATTGGACAGGGTAGAATATTTTCTTATTCTTTTCAAATGAAACTTCTTAGTACTTTTGCTCTGAATAACTTCAGTCAAAACACTTTTTCCACATAAATGTATGTCATAACATTGACTCATTAACAGGAAGGTAGACAGGAGCAACAAATGATAGGATTTCCTTGACTAAAAGAAGGAAAACTGCCAGTATCCCTTTTCTTTAAAAAATGCAGTTAGCTTAAAGTCTGCTAACTACTCCAGAAGCCTATGCTCATGGATTTATTTGTTGCTTTTATCATCTATGATTGTTCAGTAAATCACGATTTCTAATTTCTAATGCTGCATGTGTCATCTAGCTAGCAGTGCAAACATTTATTTTTTTGAGGCGATTACTCACTTATGACTACTTTGCTGAAGACAGGAATAGCAATTGGGTGAAAATGATTAAGTTATAGATACATAATACATATAATCCACCATAGATTGTCATTACTAATATAGAGGAGCATAACCACAGAGTGTAACGTTGATAAACTGAATATATGCTTCATCAGAAAACATCTCTTAGACAGGTAGGTCCTAAATCACAACAATACATGAAATTTCCCTCAGAAACTTCTGCATATATATCAAGTATATATACAGACTTGAAGTATGAATTTCTGATAATAAGCTGTTATTTTCTTCACTATCTTCAGTTTTCCAAGTAATTTCACAGATAGCTAGTATCAAAGCTATTATTATGACAACACAGTTGAAAAAGAGAAGCATCCTGGTCAAGCAGACAAACAAATCTAAGCTTCCAAATGAAACCAATTCTAGCAAATGGATCATAACAGACTAGAGATAAAGGAACAAAAAGGTATTTTCTTTCTCATCCTGCTGCTGTACACTCTGGAATATATATATCTTTCAGGCAACTCTTCTCCAAAGTTTAATCTCTAACATTCTTTACCGTGAGAGGGAAAAAATGAGCATCCAACACATGTTGGAGGCACAATGGGCCAGGGTTCTCACTATACTTTTTCATTCCTGTTCTCCACAGTGTGCCAAGTGAAGTACTTCACTGATATCCTGCACAGCGAAATAATCAACATAAAAGGTACATGAACTATCTCACAAGCATTTCTACAAATTGAGGAAATGTATACCTTTCTCTATGTTTTTCTGTTTCCTGAAAATTCAGAAAAAATTGTGAACCTTAGACGATTATGTTTAATATAGTCACA
This sequence comes from Arenaria interpres, assembly GCA_013399435.1. Taxonomy (NCBI): domain Eukaryota; kingdom Metazoa; phylum Chordata; class Aves; order Charadriiformes; family Scolopacidae; genus Arenaria; species Arenaria interpres. Next base: position 8,800 of record VXAK01020353.1, on the reverse strand, counting down.
TAATGAATAGCTCAGCATTTCTCAGTGCTCATAAAATCATGAAAGAAGGTGGAAATCCTCTATTTACATAATATGGGTATAAAATGTGCAGGGATTCAATATCAAGTGATTTACTATTCAGTTATTTCTTGCTGATGTGACCAACATTTTGCCCTTTAAAAAACCATAATGGAATAAAGACTTTTACTGTGAATCTTCCTACAGCAACTTGAACATTTTTTAGCTGCAGTGTGTTAGGAACCTTTTCACTGCAACTATTCAATATTTATTATTCATGGTAGGGGTGGCTGAAAGGTTTTTGAGTAATACATTATTGAAGAATTTTTCACTGGCATTAGCTGAATTATTTACTTAGAACTCTTTTTTGTAACATTTGTCTCACTCTAAATTGTGGCATATATTTTAAATGGAAAGAATTGGTTGAAATAACCAGTGGGGGACATAAACTGAGCAAGTTAGTTGCCCTTGAGATCTGTGAGGAACTGAAACGTCACTCGTTAAAGGAATGATGAATATTGCACTACTCTGTCTCTCAACAGCTAATTTACCAACACCTATCATCTCAAACTTCTTGGGATCACAGTTAGACTACAACATGAATCAGTAAAGTGTTCCATTCATGTATTTAGATGTTTGTATATAGTATGTTTGATCATGTGCAATTCTATATACAACAGGAAGCTCATGTAGGAAGACATTTCACAACAAAAGACTCTTCAAACTGAAAGTTAGGAAAAAATTTTGCCCTTTGTTGAATCAAGAAATTTCTACACAGAGATATCCCAAATTCTGTCAAAGAATTTGTTAGGTTTCTGTCAATTTCTGTAATAAAAATTCTGAAATGAGAGATGTAATTGTAGCCCCAGTAAACTGATTTATTATTTTTTTTACTCAGCAGCTAGCAAATAGTCACAATTTTCAGCCATTACAGCTTGACCTGGCCCAGCCTTGCTTAAATAAAATTTATAACAATCTTCTGAAGTATTTTGCAATGTCTCGCTTTTACCATTCAGTTAGATGTTATTCACAACATAAATCCCCCTCAGTGCTGAGCTGATCCCAGTGTATAACTAGCCAGAAAATGAACTGCTTTAAGAGAACCTATACTTTATCTCTGTCTTACTGCCACTCTAGTATGGATAGAGCACATAATGTGAATGTACCAACAAATATGTTAAATTAAAATTGCAAAAACATACCTGATATTTTATATAACAAAGACTAGAAAATTAAATCAGAGGAAAATTTTTAAAGTTAGAAGTCTGTCTAGTGAACACTCTGACCCTAACCCACTAGGGTTAGGTTAACCCTAACCACTAGTGGTTTTTAAATAAAAGGGTCAGAATTTCAAGGGCACCCGGCACCTAGTGTGTCCTTTAAAAATGATAACTGCTGAAAATTTTGACAAATCAAACCACAAATATTTAAGCATTAGTTTACAAGATTAGGTGCAGGCATCCAACATATAAAATTCTGGTTAGGCTTTCTAAACCACATGGTTAAATAAAGTGTTATTTTTGTCCTTCTACCTAGAAAAAATTCCATTTCACTCCCAGATACATCCCCTCCACCACGCTTAAAATGGATGGTAGGGAGGGCCGCATTGATAATTATTTACATAGCCCAACAATCCCATTTTCTTATGAAGACAAGCACAGAACAGCAACATTTCTTGAATGCGTTGACAAAGCAAATCCTTTCAGAGATAGAAGGTAGGATTTTAAACATGTACATGCATATCTCCCAAAACCAAAGTCAGACCTTTTACAGTGGCTCCATCCAAGCGAACAAGAAAACATCTGCATCAGGCAAATCCTCTTAAACTCAATTTATACATAAAATCCATTCATATAGAGAAAAACCTATAACCATTAAGTCATTTTAAATTCAATATTAATACCAATGGCTGCTTTGCAGTCCTCACCATCTGTCGTACCAGGCTGCATATATTTTTTCTGTATTGTCATATTATCATTCTGCCAAATAAAAATGGTTTTCTTGCCCTTGTAAGAACTGCACTCTGCTTCAAAATATTAAAAATTTTAACAGCCTAATTCTTACGTTTAATAGGTTTTGAGACACGAACTACACGCACAAACTAACTCAATTTCAGACACAAGTTCATGTACTCCTGATTTTTCTTTATAAATAACTAAGTTGTTTTTTTTTCCTGTCATTTGCATATTTTTCTAGAAGATGTTTGGTTCTGTGTATTTGGTGTTATGAGCAAGTGCTGAAATTTTATCGTGGACCACAAATTGCTACAGTTTTTCAAATAAAATAGTATGTGCTAATTTATTTCTGTGACACATTAAAAAAAATGTGTTCTGAGAAATTCATGTCCCAAGAACTTGTAAAGAAGTAAAAAGTAGGATGTGGAAGTAGTCTGTCAGAAAATCCTGGAAGGGACTTGCTATTTTCTTCCTTTCAAGGTCTAAACCAGAAAACACTAGTCAAAACATTCTAAGTTTTGTCATAATAGGAACATTGAAAAATGGCACAGATAAATCAGAAAGTGACTTTCATTTTTTCAGTAAGTTGGTACAGAGAATTGGAAGTGAAAACAAAATGGTAATAAAATACATTGTGGGAGATCTATAGGCTTTTGCAGGTATTGGCATTCTTTCTCACTAAGCACCTCTTACTCAGCAACTCCACACCAAGTACAAACCTACAGTTTCTGCACAATATAGTTCACAATACCTGCAGAATATAAGAAGAGTCCAAGATTATTTTTTTTCCATTAGCACTATTTTCCCTGCAATTTCTATTCCCTTAGCTTGTCTCAGCTAATACATTCAAACCAGATCATCAGTTCTTCAAAACAGCAGGCCACCTCCTATATCCTCAAGAACCACCAAGCTCCGATTTGTAAAAAGAGCATATTTTCTGTCTACTGTGGATCTGCCCAACCAGCATAAGAGTTGTGAAAGCTGAAAGAATCTGTTTTATAGGAGACTACTGAACTGCCAGGGAATGTCAAAGCCGCTTTTAAGTCTACACCTCCCTGTGTATTTTCATTATCTTATTAATTGAATGCTGTAAAAACTGGCTGTAGTAACAGAAAGAACAAATTACTCTTTGATAAGACACCAGTGCTAACAGATATTATCATAATATTCCATATTTAGAGTCTCTGTGGTTTTGCTCCCAGCCTTTAGAAATTCAGAGTGTTTAAAACAAAACAAAAAGAAACATCACACAACCCCCCCCCGCAACATCCCACTATTTCTTTGTCCTACTTCTGCCCATCCCCTCTCAGCATAAACAATGATTTTGTTCATAAGTCTCCTTATTTAGCTATAATTTAGCTTCTTCTGACCCTGACCTTTATCTTAATGTGTATGGTCAGCACTTTGAAGTTTACCAGAAAATCTGCTATAACTTATTTGTTCACTTCTTCATAAACAGTTTCTGAAGTACGAAATGAACTTAACTAAGCCAAGTCCATTCAGGAGTCCACTTCTTGGGCTAAGTGATCTCCTCCTTTAGAGTACATACAGAAACAGATATCTCCTGGTCTTCCATCAAACAATTAACATGTTGAGTTGTTCTTTTGAAGTGAAAACATGGCTTTAGGAAATTTCTTTCATACTCTGTTGTTTCAGATAATAAATATTAATACTCCTGTGTTTTGCTTCTTTTATGTTACTGGCCCAGCTGCTAGAAACTAATCATTTTAAGACTTACAGAAATTTTAATATTCCTGTCACTGGTAAGAAAGGCCTCAGTATACCATCTATAAAAAGTGTTAATTTATGGTGCTTCTATATTTATTGCACTGCAGCAAGGTACACTGCAAAAAATAATCATGCATCGAATATTAAATTGAGTTTTTAAACCAGGTGGAATACTATTCCCTAAAGATGGTAGTTGGAGGATATGTCAAAATGAATTTTAGTTAGAAAAGCGGATCTCTTAAAACAAAAAATTTTGTCAGAAACAAATTAAATCTGGAAAAAAGCCCACAACAAAGAGCAAACCAAAAACATGACAAAAAACCCCAACCCACCAAACAAAAAAAACCCACCACTAAGAAAACCAACACTTTGTAAGGAAAGACACACTCAAGTTATAACCCAGTGAAAAAGCATTCCTCTTTTTAAATAAAAGACAGGAATTAAACTTATGCTTTCTCAATATGTGACATAATTATTCAGCTATTGGATACCTTGTGATGGTTTGCATGCCTGTATTTTCTCCTTTAAACCATACAAGAACACAAAGGATTTGATTTCTGTTGATACTGATTGAAAAAAAGCTGTCAAAGTATCTCAAAAGTGTTTGCAGCCTTCTGTTTGAGCTGCAGCATGAGAAATACTTCTGGGCTTCCACGGCACACAGGCCTTCCTTAAAATAATGATTTGCACCCACAGTGAAAAATTACATATTTTGTAATCTCTGTATATAAAGCCATTGAAAAAACAGAAAATGAGTGCTGCTTTCATATATGCAGCTACAAAAAAAAAGTAATAAACTCATATCATTTTGAGTGTACATGTGTAATTTATAAAGGGGTTAATATGCAAAGAACTACCCATGTTCTGATACTGTTTGATATAATTTTCAAAATACAGTCCACTGGTGTGGATCTGCCTTATCAATTTCATGTTTTTGTCTCAATTTGTCACAGTTCTGGTGTAGTGTATTTTTGTATTAGAGCCTACTGCAGAACTGAGCTGTGTGAATAATGGATTTTTCATTGTGCTGGCTGAACCACAAAAAAAGTGTCTCAGATCAAATGAAATATTTCATTTTTTGTTCTTTTGGGGTTTTATTGCCAAATTTTCCCCTTTATTAAGCAAGTTTCTGAATAGATTTTTTAAGTTATCAAAACATGAATCCTTTGGCTTAAAAAAAAAAATAATTACAATGCTTTTCCTTCCATAAAATATTCAATAGATTCGTTAGATATTTATATTAATAAGTAATTTTCCTGGTTTTATTGCTGAGAAAGCTTCTCTTTTCTTCATGCCATTTGATCAAGCTCTGGGCATGAACAAAGATAACTACTATTCTTCAATGATACGATTTTTTGACAACTTCACCTAAGTTTATTTTTGTTTCCTTGTTTTATTTATTACCTAGGAAAAGTCAAAGAATTTGTGCAGATTTAGCTTTTCCAATTGGTTTTGTTAAAACATTCTTCACTTTTAAATTTTGGACTCCATTCTTGGGCCAGTTTAGATCTAGGTGGAACAAGATATTAAAATATATTTTCTTGACAAGATGAAGTAAAGCAACAACAAAAATCTATCAAACATGTTCTCCGTATTTTCTGGAAAAAAGCTTAGAAAGAGCTGTTATCTAAACTTAGCCACTTGATACTGACTACACAGAGAATAACTGAATGAGTTACTCCATATATTGACTGAGTTGCAGATAAACAGTTTAAGCAGAGAGATTAGAAGTTTGGATGCAATGTGCTCTTTTCCATTTTCCTTATTCTGAAATCCCAAAAGCTGGGAAAACTGGAAGTGAGGGATAACAGGAATAGAATTAAGCATTTTTCTCAATTAAGGTTCTTCCCTTTGGGGTTGCATACAAACATTTCTCTCTTTTTTTTTTTTTTTAAAATGCCTTAGCAAAATTAAGCTTTCAAAAATTCAGAATTTACCAAAGTTAAAATTTAAAAAGGTCAGTGAAACTGCTTGTTTTGGAAAAAAAACAATTCAAATTCCTGTTAAAGGGATCAGAAGGAAAAAGAGATATTAGCACTGCAGGTTTCTGCATCTGGGGAAAGTCTTCCAGCCACTGGAGATTGACACTACTTTTATGGACTCGTAACCATTGTTAACCAGCCTGCAGGTAGTGAGCTGCCAGGCAGCTTGTCCTCGCCAAGCAGGGAGCATGACACGGTCCCCGCATAAGCTCATTCCCTGAAGTGAGATGGTGATTAGGAGAGGATCATCTCAATGGCAAAGCCCTTCTGAGTTTTCAGACCTTTAATTTGTTTTACTCTCCTCCTTATAATCCTCACTTTTGCCTCCTCTGCACTGATTGGGAAAACTTCTCCCCCTGGCCTGCCTGTGTCCATCATGGATCCGTTTGTCCTCAGACAGCCAGAGCAATCCAGTGCAACAGCATTGCAGTTCTAGGTCAAAGCATACCCAGCATAGGAAACATATTTGAAGATATACTTGCTGAGATAATATATATGCAGATACACACACAGAGGGGAAAAAACCCCAAACCACCAGTCACTCTACTGAGTGAAGATATTGTTTAAATTCGCCTAATTCAGACAAACTGTAACTTTGAGATACCACAGTTTCTGCAGAGTCACCCCCTATTAAATACAGTGTTCTGATGTTTATTACAGAAAGATCACCGAATGCCTAAAGCAATTGAAGTTGACATCCAGTAATTTTCAGCAAAACCTGTCAGTTCTAGCCATCTGAAAAATATAGCCTTGCTTTTATAAAATTAATCTGTTGGCAACATAGACCTGTAATCAACACACATGCTACATCCCAAGATGTTAAAACCCCCTTAAAAATGGAGAGATCTTCAAATTTCTTGTGTATCATTTTGTGCTCACTCCCCTTTCCCATGTCTCTCTGAACACAAAATTGTTCATAGAAGAGAAGACATTTAAACAACTGAACTTCGACTCTGACAGGAACGTTTTAGAACTATTGCTGCACAGATTATCCATTACACCAATAACTATTAAGCAACACTGATTCAGTTTTGGAACAATGACCCATAGTTACTACAGGCTGACTGGCTGGGAGCCTTGTAGAAAAAATAAAGTTGGCATATTTAAGAAGGAGATGGAGAGTCAGAAAATTAGATAAAGCAAACCTCCTTTTGGAACAAGATTAATTTAGGCCCTTTATCCTTGTTCTGAATAAATAAATAAAATGCATATATACTCTTACAACTGTGTTTTCCAACAGCTATTCATGTGATCTGACAAGGTTAGATAAGTAATGCTATAGCATTTAAACTTTCATTTCCTCAGACTTCACCGTCATTCACTAGAAGTCTTTCATTCATAGCAAAACTCCTGAGATGGATTGGTATTTTATCTTGCTGTTGAAAATCATATGCCCTATTTAGAATTCAAGTCAAAGCTGAAATACAAATTCTGCTGCAGAAGCACAATTCAAAACTTCCAGTATGTATAATATTTTATTCTCAGTGGAGAAGGATCAAGCTAAGGAACATTTGAAAGGGAACACTTGCATATCCATGGGTCTTGGACTAAAATTCTTGAATTCTCAACCTCATGTTAATATTTCAGACTTTTTCAATGCAGAAGAAGAGTTATCTGCCAGACCATGAAATCTTACACACTTAGACCTACCTGGTTGAAGGGGAGAAGAAAAGTCGTCAAAACTCTTTGCTTCAAAGTTTGCAGATTAGTTCTCAAAAGCTTAATGAAACAAACAAAAAAGGGAAACAAACAAACAAACAAAAGAGGGAAACAAACAAAAGAGGGAAACAAACAAAAGAGGGAAACAAACAAAAGAGGGAAACAAACAAAAGAGGGAAACAAACAAAAGAGGGAAACAAACAAACAAAAAAGGGAAACAAACAAACAAAAAAGGGAAACAAACAAACAAAAAAGGGAAACAAACAAAAAAAGGGAAACAAACAAACAAACAAAAAAAGGGAAACAAACAAACAAAAAAGAAAGCTTTACAGTATTTTTCACGAGTATGGGGAAATCCCTCCTCTTTTGCCCAATATGAAGAAATCTAAGCATTACACTCTTTCACTCTTTGCAGTTTGGTAAGAAAACATGGATATAATGACAATGTTTTCACTAGGCAGCTGCAGACCTACATCACAAGAACTCTAGTATCAGACTTAATTGAGCACAGGGAGGACTTAAAACCTAATCTATTCAACCCAAAACCATTTTTTAAAAGGAAGCTTTCAGGAAGTGAATGCTGATACTTTTGCAAAATTCAGCTTGGATTTGTGTCTAGAAATCTGCCTACAGAAATAGCTTTCCCTGATGACTACAGGAATGCTGGATGCATTAATTTATTTGTATTCATGCTCCACCACAGCAGGATATGGAGGGTTATCTGCACCTTCAGTAAAATCTGTAGGATTTAAGGAGTTGCTGGAGACTGAGAAGACATATTTGGATTAACTACTGATAGGGACAACACCACAACTAAGCAATTTTATGGATTTAGCCCTTCATGTTTGTTTTCTACACCAGAGAATGATTGCTTATTGCGATACTGCTTTGTCAGTTTACATTTAAGGTTTCAAGCAACTGAATTTGACCTCATTTGTTTGGAGGCAATTCTGCAACACATTAGATTTAATTATCAGAATGTACCCTGTTTAATATAACTTTATATCACCCTAGGAGCAGTAAATTTTAGTACTTTGTCTCTCTAGTTAGTGCTTATAAATTTTGAATGCTTATGTAATAGTCTACTCAAGTCCAACAAAATAAATTTTGTTTGCTGCGTTCAACCAATCCAGGTAGCTTTTTATAACATGTTACCATTTAGTTGGTTTGCTTCAGAGAGTTTGACTTTTATATTCAATGGTTCGCAGGAAAGAAAACATTCTTTAGTCTTTACTAAGTATTTATTAATTTGCTGGTTTTCCTCAAAAATTCTTAAAATCCAGAGATATTTATTTGGGGGTTTCCTTCTATTAAAACTTTTTCTTACTGAGTTAAGGAACAAGAGCACCCAGGAAATAAAAAAAAACACATGCATGCACAGATACAAAACACCATATTAAATTCACTGCTGTCACTACTAGAAGTTTCTTCTACTTATCCTCATGACTTTGTTCATCAAAAAAGCTTCTTATTCAAGAA
>VXAK01020327.1:0-11153 GCA_013399435.1 Arenaria interpres | reverse complement strand
CCCTGGGTCTCCAACCATATCTTTTAGAGAGAAATGTTTCCATTATAAACAAACAAGGAAAAAAAAATATCTGGCTTTCAATATAGTCCTGAAGCCTATACTATATCACTACATTTTGTAGATATCACAGGAAATAAAATCAGGCTTAGAAATTGTACCTGTACTTAAAGAAATCTTTTATCTGATCTCTACGTATTTAGTGAGGAAGGTGATGGAAGTTGTAACTCCACATGCACAGAGGGGTCAAGCACAGCCATAACACTAGTACTCAGGTTATAAGCGTTATGGGAGGAAAATACCATTGCTAACGTTAGACTCTGTAGAAGAAGAACATAGCTCCATTATCAAGGCCAGGTTTATAATGGTAACCAGGTGCAGAAGGCTGTGGGTATGAAATCTTGTCAAGTCTGGTCCTCAAACTCAAAAGATAGAAATATTAAAGCTGCTCATGAAACGTTAACTTTCTGTCTGTATGTAACATATGATTCAGCCTTTAATTGATCACATGCTATTGCTCAAATGCTACTATTTACACCTAAATATTCGCACTCCTGCCTACCAATATACCTGCTAATATTTTTTTTTCAGATTTACTTTGTATGCTATGTGTAGAAAAACATAAAAATAATGTATTTGAAATTTACACATTAAAAATACATGTTCACTGAAACTGTGGAACTGACAGTGAAAAGACAAAAAGAAACAGTGCTAAATCTCTGGCATATGTAGGTCATCTAAATTTACAGATAACTTAGCTTTGGTGCCAGCTTACTATGGATCCAGTTTTGCATCTATGGAAGAATTTGCTGTGCAGACCCTTTTTTTTAAGCATTTTGCTCAAATGCCTTACTTTCCAATATTGTCTTGATAAAGTTGGTAGTTTGTGCATCTCTGTTCCAACATATTAGATGTGCTTAGTCCCTCAAGTTATATAGAGGCTGATTAAAACAAAATCTAAATTATTTGTCTATTGATTAAATTATCAAAATCAATTAAGTGAAAAATATGCAATCTTTGCAACTTGGAAACTTTATTGGACTATAACTATAAAGAAAAAGTTTGACCAGTCCAATCATTATGCACTTGTAAGAAATTAAAAGAAAATGCACCTAAAGATAATTAATCTATAGAAGACATTATTTTAATAACTATGTACACATATATATACAAGTGTGTATGTGTATTTATCTACACACATTATTTAGTGTTTGTTAGTAAATTATTAATAAATAATAGTATTTATATACACACTATTTATATAGTGAAGAAACTTCCCATATTAGGTGAAGTTTTAAAGTTTTCATGCTTCCAGTTCATTCACAAGAGCACTTGGCCATAAAATACTATTTTCAGGAAAGGAACCAGCACACCCTTTTGGTATTATTAGCTATTTTTGCATTTGAATATTGGCTACTAGAGCTTTTTGCCACTACCTATGCTTAATAGTATGCTTGTAGGGTGGCTGAACACAACAATGTTTTTTTATTTCTGTTGTCAGGGCTACTTGAAGGGGTTGCCTAGCTGCAGGTTTTAGACCTCATGATGATGATAATAATAATAATAAAAAGGGGATTTGGTCCCTTTCTTCTATTGCCTCAGCTCAAGAAAAAATGCCAAATACACTGCTTTTTCACTCGCATGGGATATTTCCTGTGAAAAGGATAAAAGTTTTGCCCTATTTCAGGCAATTTTGTCCCTTAAATCTTGGAGCAACAAAAAATCCCAAAAGAACAGAATTAGATTAAAGTGGGTCCCGAGGATGAATGTTGAAAAATTTGCACAAACCAACAAGGATGATTTTTCCCAAAGGATGATGTTCTGCCATAAAGGATAGTGTCTTTGTGATGACTGCAACAGCATAATGATTGTATCTTCTTATGTACAATACATTTCCTAAGCAACTCAGGAGATTTTGCAGATATATACTGAAATGTATTCCATGTTTTTTATTATGCTTCTCCAGAAAACAATCAAGATAGGTTAAAAATTATTGTTCAAACATAAATTTGCTAGGATAGGAATATATTCACTGATTTAAATTGTGGGACAGAATGGCAGCTGCACAATCCTATCATATCACTTCTTCAATTGTCCTGATAACTAAAGAATACATTTGCATATTATTTCACACTTAGATACAAGCAGAGACATCCACAAAAGTTACTGCCATTTATTTCCAATCTCTGTGTGTTCCTCTAAGTAAATTCAAAACGCAAAATGCATTGCCAATACAACTCTCTTAATTGCAGTAGATTAAGTGCAGTAAGGATAAATTTTGATTACTTTCTCTGATACGTCATTACTTTCTACAAATAAAAATATCTCCCGTTTCTCAGGTATTATTTGGCTGCACCAATAGGTATGATAAATTGAAATACACTCCCTGTTGTTGAAGGACATTTACTTATCTGCCTGGTTGTGGGATTTTATGCTTCTTTGTGCTGGCTTAACTCTTTTGCTTCAAACAAAAGAATAAGCATGCTAGCAGGTAAAATTGTCTTCTTTTATCTCATGAAAAGACTTGAGCAAATAATGCAAAAATGGTATTCACAAATGTTTGTTTGAAATCTGATTAATGGAGTTTGACCATGCTTATTCCTTCCTTTATTTTCTTTTTGCAAATATTCATGCAAATGGATTTTTATTTCTATGGGTTTATTTGAATATGAACATTGGACATTTGTGCACAATTGGGCATTTACTGTTTATGCCCTAATTGCTCATCTCCTGTTAGTAAAAAAAGGAGGCTTTGACACGGTACCCGCTTCAAACTCCATGCTTACCAAACAAGGAATGCAGTATCAGGGAGCTCTTCCAGCCCCTGATACAGTGTCATTGTTAATTATAGATCTTTACAACAACTCTGTGAACTCTGCAGCGATTTACTCTAGGGGTCCTGCAGGCATTGCTGCACTATGCCTTACCACTGCCATCTTTTTCCTACCAATGGTATGCCAGATAGAGGTTCATCATTTTTTCTTAGGTGTTGAAGCTAATGGACCCAGGATTTGACAGGTAGAAGTAAAGGATTTCCACCACCTGGGTGGTTTTTTGGCTGAGAGAATTCCTAGTTGTTTTTTTTTCAGTTTAAGGCAATGTTGCAATACTTACTGAGTCAGGCATTGAAAACAAGCTAATTTGTCTTAGGTGACCAACTACAGGATAAATCACAAGCAGCAAGCTATTGAGCATTTAAGTGCATAGGTCATGCATAACTCAAAAGTTAGATTGTTAGAACACTTACAAGTTATTCATACATGTATAGAAATTGCTGATCCTCCTGAGGTAGTTTTAAAAGACAAGAAAGACTATATTTGTTGGATAAATTGTTCACTGCACATAGCTTGTCCATCTGTAGTCACATAATACTAACTCCATAAACAGGTCTATCTCAATTGGAAATGTGTAACAGGGTAATAAATGGTACTCAACATCAGATTACTCATGCTAAAATCACGTTCAAGTCATAGTGAGCTGTTATAACACTACTTAAAACCTAAAGTATGCCTAACCCACAAGCTGAAATTGCCCAGCTTACATCCTGAAAATCTACAGACAACATTAATTTCCCAGTATTTCACTTTTATGCCTTTGGCCTCTAACATGTTGCAAATGCTTCTATAAGAAAGGCTGGAAAAACATATCAAATTTCTGTTCTCTTCCACTTGCTGACATTCATTAACTGAGGGAGAACATTGAGACAAGGTTTTGGAAAGATCTTCTCTTCACCTTCACCCGTTCCAAAGCAATTTATTAAACAGCCAGTAAGAGAAATGGACACTTGCGGTGTAATGTCAGACCCGGGTTGATCAGTAGCTGGGTGCATGCTTTCACTGTTATCTTGGCAAAGGCTTCTTGAGATAGCAGGCAATGGATGCATTCTTATCTCACTGCCATTTTCTTTGCATCCTTGAGTTAAATTGCTAAGTGAAAATTTCATTATATGGCTCCCATTCAGATGAACTATCTTTTTATATACATGCAGATTCTTGCTTAGTGCATCCTACTTTTACATGCTTGTTCCTTTCCACTTTTAGAGCACAGGTTGCTGCAGTTCAGATGCCAGTATGAATAAAAGCCATCATTGCAAGGATGTGCATTAGAACTGTACTCAAAGTGAGTCACTGACACATCATGTACTGTAAGACTTCTTGGTCTGTCAAGAGTTCAGCAGGTTGCCAAAACATTCAGTTGCCAGCTCTTTGCCAGAATTCTGTTTCTTGTCTGATGCCACTCAAGCTCTTTGAATAGTCATGAATAAGATTAGGTTGTTTGGCTGCACTCTTCCTCCCAAGGGATTCCCCTTATCAAGGGATTACCTGCATGACTTTTGCATAACTCCTGTGTTTTTATTCTTCAATATGACACTACAGATCACGACAAATGTCTTATGATGAAGTGTATGTCAAATCCTTGTTTCCTTTCATAAATATCCCAAAACTTATAAATACAAGAAAGTTATTTTCCTGGAAAGTCTTGGTCCCACCCTCTTTCACCTGAGGTTTATTTTTTCTCTTTCTTTGCAGGGAACACACTGAGTTAATATTCAGGGTTATAGACTGACAGGATATAGATCGGGATACCTATCAGTCCTCTGCACTAAATAACATGCTCTACTATGTAGGATTTCCATTTCATTCAGTGAAAAAGCCATCCATAGTTTATCACTATATACTCACTACCATGAACAGGCAAAAGCAATGAACTGCAGTATGGGAGATTTGTAGTGAATGTGTGAATTATCTATAAGGGAAGGAGATTAAGTATACTGTTGGTTTGGTTTACCAAGTGATTTCCCTTTATCTCCATCCATGCCATGTTACTGTAGCGACCTGGGAATATATGTTATGAGAATATAAAGAATCCAGTTAAAACGGGAAAAAACACCCAATATCCTGTTCATGACCCCATTTGCTCCTTGTATGTTGTGTGGGCATCTATTTTTGTCAGTTAGGTTGACGGTTGGACAAGATGATCTTTAAGGTCCCTTCCAACCTGGAAGATTCTGTGATTCTGTGATTCTGTGATTTAAGTTCTTCTCATATAAAGCTTTTGCTAAGTTGAGGATGGCTTTAGCACATGTCCCTCTCTGAATCAGGACCCACATTACTTCTTCATCCTTTAACTGTTCTGACACTCCACTCCTGTGGTATTAGGAATGCTCCTGATATGGTGCAGACTCTGGTTTAGGTAGTGGAAGTCTCCATCATTCTCTTATCATGTGAGAGAAGGAAATTTTCCTGCAGTCTTTGCAATAATATGCTAGCTTGGGTCTCCTTTCCTTTTGTCCCTGCTGTTTATCCTCACTGTGCTTTTGCTGGGACTCTTGTAAAGTCTCATGAAAGCAACATCCTCATATTGCTGTTGTGGGTCACATCCTAATTAATTAATAGAATAGCACACAATTTCCACAGTAGAATTCCCACTGACATACTATTTCACATAGTTTTACTATATAGTGGGTGTGTTTGTAATGCAACTGCACTCTTGTTGCTAAATCTGCCTTGGATTTCAGTTCACAACTAAATTAAACACTGAACACTTTCCATAAGCAAAAGACACAATTTATCATGTTTTTGATTAGTTGGAGGTAGCAAAGGAATAGAGATAAAATTGAAAGCTGCATTATAGGTTAATCAGTCACATTATTTTTTTCTTTAATATTTCTATTTTGTTGGTGATGAAATAACTCATTTAGGGTCAAACCTTTTTAGGCTGTGTTTTGAACCAAACCAAAGCAGGTATAGTTCCTGAGATGAAGATCTTTAATAGATTTGAAAGACAAGAGATATCCAGGTTTCAGAGGCAAAGAGTACAAAGAGGTTCTCAGCAACTTCGCCACAGCTCACTGCCCCCTCAAGGACATAACTACTTGAGCAACTCTTCTGTAAAAGCAGCAAAACATGGCTTTGAAAACAAAAAGTCCTCCCTCCCCTTTTTTTAAACTGGACTATTTCACAGTTTGAGTTTTCAGCATGACCAGTGGTGCCCAGTGACAGGGCAAGAGGAAATGGGCACAAACTTGAACGTAAGAAGTTCCATCTAAACATAAGGAGGAACTTTACTTTGAGGGTGGCAGAGCACTGGAATAGGCTCCTTCTCTGGTGACGTTCAAAACCTGTCTGGATAGGTTCCTGTGCAACCTGCTCTAGGAGGACCTGCTTTGGGAGAGGGTTGGACTAGATGATCTCCCTTCCAACCCCATGTGATTCTGTGATTCTGTAACAGCTGAATCAAAAGATTTAAAGGATTGTGGACTGTTTGTGTTGGGAACCAGTATTTTGGAGAGTGAGGGGTGGGACAGAGCTTCACTGCTGCATACAGTGTCTGTGAAACCCCACTTTGAATATAACACAGATAGGAAATAAGAGTAAAGGAGAGCACAGATAAGAATATGAAGATCCTATAGTTTGAATGGTGGATATATAATCAGATAGCTCCAGAGTATATAGTTCTTTCCTTCCTTTTGGCATCAACTCTTCCAGTTCTCCCAATATAGAATAATTTGAAATTCTTCTTATGTCTCTGTTTCTAAAACCTAAGAAGCAGCAAACCTGAGCCTTGCTGTTTGCATTCGTCTGATATCAAAGACTGCTATCCCACTGGGGCCCTTAGCCATAGGAGAGGTTTGAGGGAGGGGGAAGAGATGTTTTTCCTCCTTCTTAGCTGCTCCACCAGATTGTAGGGTGGGGAGGGGCGAGGGAGCAGACAGTAGATTTTTAATGTTCAAAATGGAGACTGGGATGTGACTGATGCCTGAGCTTCAGCACGCCGCTGCTTATCACTGCTTCTCTTAGCTGATGTGGCAGCAGGGTTGGAGCTGGAGGGAGGTTGGTACCTGATGATGCAGAGTACCCATCCCCTCAGGGACTCAGGGAGAGCCTTGGTCAGCCTGTTTTTGCAGAAGTCCACACTGTAAAGATATCTTGTCCCATATAGCAAGCCGTAGAAGGATATTTTTCTTTGTGTTTAAAATCTGTTATAGATTTACAAGAAGTATTTATTTATTCTTCAAATTATCTGAGCAGGAAAATTAGATAAACAGAGATGGATTTAGAGATCAGCACAATGCAGCAAGATTAAAAAACCCTTTCCATCTGAATTAATGAATTTCAGACTGCTTTTCATAAACTAGTTTTTCAGAAGTCATCTGTGAAGCCTTGTATAAAGAATTTTTAAAGGTAACTTAATGGGATGGAGAAAAGGTTTAAAATTATCTACTGGGGCTGTTGCAGTAGATATTAAATATTGATTTATCTTGGAGTAAGAATCATACTAAAGAGTGAGGCTTGTAGTCAGATCAATTTATCTGGAATACAAACTGTATGGCCATATTTAGTACAATGTCAACATGAATCTTAGACAAGTAGATGTGAAGGCTGAGTGTTTAATTTAAATCAATTGGCTCTCAAATCTTCAATTAAAAAAAAAATCTTAACAGTTCAAACTGCTCCTAAATGTTTCAGGTGGTTTATATTAAAAAATGCTTCATTTAGTCAGTCATACTGTATCATAACCCTCTCCTGTGCATCTTGTTGCAACTAGAAACAAAATTCCGCAGTCAGGGGCTTTTCCAAATCTTAAGTTTTTAATACTTCAAGCTCTCTTGAAAACCCAATGTAAATCGTTCAAGGAATCTGGCAAATAACACTGTAAGCAATTTTCTGCTACTTGCCACTGCTACTGCACTGCCAAGGTCTTGGTCATAATGTAAAAGTTGGCTCAGATTGTACTTAACCAACTAAAACTGATTATGTTCCTTTTTCAGACATAAATAGATACTAGCATGCCAGCTAGTGGTACTGGCTAAAATATTTTTCAGTATGTATAAGTGTATATAGGTCTCCAGTAGGAAATCCTTTATTCAAGTGTGACATCAAAGCAGTACATCTCAGATAATTTAAGTGTTACATTTGCTTTTGTTTGTACTGTTTTCTTTAAACATATTCATTAGACAAGAGCAGAGCCTTTAATGTTCCATGACTGAAAAATCCATCAAATAGATTTACGGCAGAAGCAGTGTGGCATAACAACCAGTGGACTGGCCTAATGTTCAGAAGTCCTGGGTTCAGTTCTCAGCTTAATCATTGACTTTCTGGGTAACTAGAGGATAATAATTTCTCCTCGCTGTGCCTGGAGATACCGACACCAACCTCCTTTTTAAAATTATTTGGGTACTACTAATGCGCAGTGGTAGATATTATGATTGTCTATAATAGTTAAAATCTCAAAAATACTGATTGCATCCCTGGGACATTATTATTCTCTTTCCTGTAAGACATAGATAGAAAATATGACCACAGTTATAAAGTACACAAGTATACAAGGGAGTAAGGAAGGTATGAGACAGGAAATTCCCTCTAACTCACAGATTGTATTTGTCCACAAATAAGCGAAACTCTTCCACTGGAATGAGGCGCTGGAATGTTCCTTCAGTGAATCGCATGAACTTTTCCATGTACATCATCCAGAGTGGATGAATGAGGATAGGGGAAAAGAGAGAAAAAGCTCATTTTAAATGCAGAGAGATATAGTAGCACCCAGTCTGTGCTTACGCTGAATACGAGGTCAAAAATAGGTCTTAAGTGGGATGTAAGTGGCTAATGTGTCCTGCGGGTGAAACCACTACTTTTGAAACTCCCATTCAAGATTGGTTGTTAAGGTATAAAAGCCTTTTCTAAACTGTCATTGTTGCATTGAGCTGAAGAGTACTTTAATGGATATCTTGTGTGGGAAATTTGAAACAAGCTTTTCATGATTGAAACAAAACAAGGTTTATAAAATCATTCTACTTTAAATGAAAAGCTAGAGAATGGATTTTTGCCAGTAGCATTGGCTATAGATGACTAGCAGTTTTGTCTTTGTATATTGCAACAGTAAAACCACATAATTTTTTCAGCCTGTAGGTATTCATTTTGCATTTAAGATGGTTTCAGGTGTAAGGGTTCTGCATGAAAAAAACGCATAGGCTTCAGTTCCCCTTTTGAAGTACTCTATCTCTTGCCTTATTTTGATTCATACTTCCTGCAAGGAAGAGTTACTTTTTCCAAGAGACGTAAATTTCTTAGAGTTTCCAGGAAGTATGTTATTTGCCTGCATTTGCATGTCAGATGTAGCAAATGGAACCTTTATCCTATTTTATCAGTTGCCTTTTTTTGTTGTTGGTTTTGATGAATTTATAGTGATCATAAATACATTTTGGACCGCTTTTTCCTTGAGTACAAATTTTAAAAACATAAATTATGAGCAGCTTCATTCCAATTGTATTAGAAAGATAAGTAAGTAAATATAGCAATTTCACTGATAGGGAGTTGTTCCTCTGCCTTCAGCTAGGACATTGTTAATGCAAGGTCTCGACCACTTGCATAAATCCTTACAAGACTGTACTCTTGGCTTTCTATTGTATTATTCCTAAACAAGAATAATTCTTCTTCATATGAGGAGGTTTTCAACTTACCTTTCTCAAAGGGAAAAAGGATTAATCAATCAGAAGGAGAAAGCATCTTTTTCAGCCTAGAAAGAAGCTGTTTAATTTTTATTCTCAGATTCAGTGTAAACATATGAGAACTACACACTTTGGCCCTGATTCAGTGAAGTGCATTAGTACATTCTTAATATAAGCACATAAGTATTCCCCTGGCGTTAAGTAGTGACTATCCATGTCCTTGAGGCCTCTGTTGGACTGGAGTGAAAGTATTCAGCACCTTACAAGATTAAGGCCTATAAGAGGCTGCAAGAATTTGCAACTTGCTGTTTTGTTTGTGGGTTTTTTCCCGTTGAATGAGGATTAAAGACAGGAGCTGGTTGAGGGGTACATCTGTATTATCATCACAGGCATTACATACATCATGCTTGATATTGTAATCATGCAAACAGTAATCTTGCCATCCTGACATAAACAGTAAGCAGTACATTTTCCTGAAGTTGAAATAATCAGAGAAAAACATGGCAGTGATGGTGGTACAAGAGGCAAAACACTGCATAATGATGTTATTATCATTGTTCCATTGTCACCCATCCTTATTCTTTAGTGATAGGTTTCTTTTCTTTCTGAAAATAACAAAATAAGCCTGAGTATAAACAGAGAAATATATGTGGCAATCATAAAATGCAACCTTGAAAAAGTATACATAAAATGCTACAAAATAGAAAAAAAAACAGATTGATAAATACAGAAAAAGACTACTTAATCTATATATGCATGGTATGCAATTATATATTTACATCCAGCACAAGGCAAGGCATATACCTGAAGACAGTAGCATTTGGTGGGATTTTGTTAGCTGCCTTGATTGCATTTCTAATTCTAAATATGAATATGAACATTTAAGCCCAAGTGTCTTTTGCATCACCAATTTAAACTAGTTCAGGTGTCTTCCTGAAAACAGGATGGAATAGCCAGGTCTAGAGGCCTGCATTGCTCATGGAGATAAACAAAAGGGGTTGGTATCCCCACTGACTCATTCAGAGTATCTTGGTTAGGTATCTTGACTTCTAAAGCACTGGAGGATTTACCCTAATGGAGCTACTGGAATCTATACTTACAATATACAACACTATTCATGTTCAAAGATTGCTGAAATAAAATGCACAAAACTAATATTAGGATTTTCCCTGAAGTTTAATTCTTGAATTGTAAATATACTTGCAAATAGAGTATTTGAAATATTTGCTTTTAAGCTTTTATAACTATTACCCACATATAAAGTAGGAAAAGTGCATTTATTGCTATTTGATAATTTATTATGGCATCATGTAGTCCATTTTATCAGAGTTTTTCCAGTATTGTTTGATCATGTCACAAAATCTGACATGTTCCTATCATAAGGCATGGTTGAAAGGGTGTAATGAAAGTATCTATGAGAACATAATTTGTCTTTTTTTTTAGCTTTATAGGTTTAAAATCAAACATATATGTGCCTGTTTGCATGCACTTACATTTCCATATTGTTCATAAAAGAACATCGTATTGCTTCTCAAGATGTTTGACCAGTGGCATGTGTGTATTTCCCTATGTCTGTTCTGCATTTTTTTAAGACCTCTCTTTTCCCAACTTTGTGTTGAGGGCAGCTGAATTTGCTTTGTGCTGCTGAGGTTTGCAGAACACCGCAATGAAATTGAAATTGGTGACTTCTTTTCTGCCTTTTTTTTTT
>VXAK01020325.1:0-16067 GCA_013399435.1 Arenaria interpres | reverse complement strand
CCCAGGCAAGATATTCTAAAATTAGATAAGATAAATAAAAGGTTGAGGGATGATCAAAGGCAGAAAATGGTTTCTCTGTGAGGAATAATGAGGCAAGTGAGGATTCTTCAGCTGATAGTATGTATGACAGCTGTCTGTGAAAATATGAATGATATGTAGGATCTACTATTCACTGGTCTTTTCAATAAAAGAAACAAGAATAATCTAATAAAATCACCAAATATTAGGTTCAAAAATAAGAAAAAGAGCTTATTTTTCTGACAAAAAACCACACCCAAAGTTGCGGAGTTCCTTGCTGCACGATTTTGTAGATGCTAATAGCTTACATGGATTACAGAACTGTTGAAGGAAAAGCTCCTCAGTGCAAGTTACGGTCACTCAAGAAGCCCTGGAATTTTAGATTACCGGAGATCATAGAAGTAACTTCTATGTGGAAGTATCACTACATGCTAACTTTATACTTTCACTCTTCCCAACCATCCACAGCTGCCATCATCAAAGACAGGCTCCATAGACCTTTGGATTTCTGGTACAATGATTCATATTTTCTCATTTTTATGACATTCACTCCGTCCCCCGCAAACAGATCCCACCCTATAATTCTGAATGCAAATGGATCAGCTATTCCTTTTTTTTTTTTTTTAATACTTGCTACTGCTGCTGAATCCTCATGGGATAATTTTCCAGGAAATATTTTAACAGTATCTAGAAGAGATGTAGACCAGGAAAATGGTAGGTGGTATTGATATAGATAGAAATAAATTATTTTCCCCGTAGTCAGCTAAGCTAACATTGCCTTCACTGCAGTTTCGCTTTAACATGAGTGGGCCCAAACTGTGAATTTATTCGAAGGAAATATAGTACCTACATTTTCAAGACATTGCTGTCATAACAACTAACAATCAGTAAGTTTAACATAACTACATTTAAATTGCCATTTAAAATATTTCACTCTGCATGAGCATCCATCAGATAGAGTAAAGGATATTATAGTTAATTTAGCTGCCATAAGCAACACTTTATTTAGCAACAAAAGTTGGTGAAACTTGTTCATAACTCAGAGGCTGATGAAAACTGGAAAGAAACTGTCCATCTTCTCTCTCTCCTCCAAATTATTCCTGTTTGAGAAGTTTTGTTTTGCTTGCTTCAATGCAAAATGCAACATAAAATATTACTTTTAATGTCAATATTCCCTATATATTTACATATATGCATGTATGTTCTAGATAAATACACATAAACATGTACACAATATATATGCATGACATGAAAAAAGAACATGTTTCGTTCATATTAACAAGAGACAATTTTTGAAATATCACAGTAACCTTTCTAGATGACACCCCCAGCAGAGAAACTTTAGATAACTGCTATGCACAATTATGCCAAAGATACATAAACCTTCCTGCATCACCATCTCAAAAGAGTGACCTGAGTAGCCTTGATATAAATGAGGCTGGAAGACAGAAGACAAAAAAAAACGTATGAAGGTTCTCTTCTGACCTTTAATTATATCATATGGAAAACAGTTGCTGTAAAAAAAACCCAGTCCTTTGTAGCTAAGGGCTCTGTCTGGCCTTCTTACATACCACTGTTGAGAGAAAAAGGAAGAAACCTTCCTCATTAATGCAAATTTCCATATACTCTAAGTATAATGGTAACTCCTACATTCTCCACTATGGCAGTTCATAATGCTCTACTTTCCTCAGCTACGCACTGGGTAGACCTGTTTTGGGAATGGTTTGGTGCTGTTGTCTAATGGCTATTCTGTGTAAAGATTTGCCTCATTTGATACAGAGATTGGTGTTTTGCAGTACAAATATTCCAACAAAAACTGCACTTTTCCTGGGCAAGCAATTTCTTATTTCTATTTCTGCTACAGAGTCTTAAAATAAAATAAGTATCAGCAATCATAACCTATATAGTTTTGAATTTGTGAGCTCCAAACTGGTGGAAAAATATTCCTGGTATGCAAAATCATCAGTCTTTAAGACCAAGAATTCAGACCTACATATCTTAGCTGGAAGGCATTTTCTCACTTTAGTAGTTATTTCTTAGCTTCTTATTCATAAAATACACATAAATATATGTTTTAGGCAATGAGGATTTTTCTGATTAAATTAATTGTTTGTGAAACACTGAACTTCTATAGTGTTGAGCACCATTAGAATGACAGAAGAAAAACATAATACTCGATAGTCCCCTCTGGGAAGAATGGAGCAAAAGAAATGTATGGCCACCCATTGGACAAGGACAATAGTTACTTACAAAAGGCATGTCAGCTTTCATTCAGTAAAGGAGAAACCTGAAAAAAACACCACATGATTAAAACTAATTTATAACACATGAAATAAAGAAATAAGCACAAACAACCCGTAGTAGGTTGACCCTGGCTGGACACCAGGTGCCCGTTAAAGCTGCTCTATCACTCTCCTTCCTCAGCTGGCCAAGGAAGAGAAAATATAACAAAAGGCTCAGGCGTCAATATAAGGACAGGAAGAGACCATTTTCAATTACTGTCACAGGCAAAACAGCATCAACTTGGGGAAACTTAATTTATTACCAGTCAAAATCAGAGTAGGGTTAATGAGAAATAAAACCAAATCTTAAAAAAACCTTACGTCCACCCCTTCTTTCTTCCCAGGCTCAATATCATTTCTGATTTCTCTGCCTCCTCCCCCAAAGTGATGCATGAGGAATAGGGGTTGTGGTCAGTCCATCACACATCTCTACTGCTCCTCGCTCCTCAGAGGGAGGACTCCTCACACTCTTCCCTGCTCCAGCGTGGGGCCCCTCCCATGGGTGACAGTCCTCTATGAACTTTTCCAACATGAGTCCTTCTCATACACTGCAGTTCTTCATTAACTGCTCCAATATGGGTTTCTCTATGGGATACAGTTCTTCAGGAACAGACTTCACCTGTGTGGGTCCCGTGTAGGGTCACAAGTCCTGCCAGAAATTCAGCCCCATTGTGGGCTCCTCTCTCCATGGTTCAATGGTCCTGCTAGGAGCTTGCTGCAGCATGGGCTTCCCATGAGGACATGACCTCCTTCGCACGTCCACCTGCTCCAATGTGGGGTCCTCCATGGGCTGCAGGTAGATATTTGCTCAACTGATAAATCCGTGGCCTACAACCAGCCTCACCATGGTCCTCAGCATGGGCTGCAGTGGAAACTGCTTTGGTGCCTGGAGGACCTCCTTCCCCTCCTTAGCTGACCTCGGTGTATGACCTTGGAGTTGTTTCTCTCACATATTCTCACTCCTCTCTCCTGCTGCATATGCAATTGCACAGCAACTTTTTTCCCCCTTCTTAAATATGTTATCACAGAGGTGCTACCACCATCGCTGATTGGCTTGGCCTTGGACAGCGGTGGGTCTGTTTTGGAGCCAGCTGGCATTGGCTCTATCAGTCCTGGGGAAGCTTCTAGCAGCTTTTCACAGAAGCCACCCCCATAGCCTCCCTGCTACCAAACCCTTGCCACGCAAACCCAATACACAGCCTCAATAATGGCATCTTCTGAGTTGCCTTTGCAACCTTAATAATGTTAATTAATATAGTTTTTTTAATGTGATACCAATTAATATGCACTAAACTCAACATGTTTTCCTTTAGAAGGTCAAATTTTTGTATCTTCCAGTGCACAATAAACCATTTCATAAGTACAATTTTCAAACATGTCTGGTCTAAGATTCCTTTGTAGGTTTAACATTCTTAAAAAATGGAGTTAATTTCAAATGTAAGAAGCTTCATGTTTTTCTTTGTTTCCTGCAAATGAGGCTTTACCAGATTTTTGTTTTCTAAAAACAAGAATCTTCTACTAAACTTCCCAACAAAACTTCAGAATGCTTTTCTGCCATATAGCAGAATTACAAAAAAGTACCCCAAACCTTCAAATAATAAAACATTAAAAAACCTTGATATCAGTAAAGAAATAAAATCAAATTATACATGTTTCCATAAAGTTCCAGTGCATAGGGTAAAAATACAATTGTATAACAAATTGCAAGTATTCTTAAAAGTAGATTTAACAATTTTGCTGTATTTATTTCTTTCTGATAACACAATAAGAAATACCCAAATAAGACTACATGTCCTAGTACCATAGGCCTTCCCTCTACCCTTAAGAACTGTCAGAACAACATCAAATATCTAATGTAACCGAAATGTAAGACAGCAAGCAAACAATCCTCAAAATATCAGCTTTCAAAGTTCAAATCTATGTAGTTCCAGAGCTATAAACCTGAATAATTATTCATCATTACAGAAGGATGCTAGTTCTTTCAGCATGAACTACAGTATGTGTTACAAAAAAAGCCCATCAGTTTCTCAAGTATGCATCAGTAGTACTAACATGAATGGCAGTAAGCTTTATTGAAGATGCCTAAAACGAAGATCAGGGGAAATCTTCCTTGGAGTTTTTTTGTAAGGAAAACCAAAATAACCCATGGAGCTAACAAGGAAATACATAGTCTGAATAGTCAAGTTTCAACTTTGTAACTATTTGCTGTCGCTGTTCATCTCAATGGAAACAGAACATTTCTATGATTACATCCACTAATTTAATTAATATAAGTAAAAGCAATAGTAATCAACATTTTTATGTGCAGATAGTCTTTGTTAGCCCACTGAAAATAACTCCTCCTGGTCACTGTAAGCTATTTAAAATTTTCTAAGCCATTTAATGCACAAACAATTATCTTACATAAGGTATTAAGGGAAAAGCAATTCACGTTTAAAAGTAAAATGTCAGACAGGAGAGGAGAGCACTCTAATTTTTGCCTAGCACTCAAATGCTGTGAAAGGAATGAACATCAATTTGTGCTGCAGCTGGAGTTTAAATATAAATTCATTCTTATTTATAAAATAGTGCAAGCTGATCAATGAGTTTCATTGATTTTTCTGCAGTGTTATTACAGGACAAAGTATTAAAATAATATAACAATAAAATATTGCTTATTAGCTTACCCAAGCACCCTTATTATACTTTCATTCAGCTTAGTGAGTTTTTGCTTTAGCATAACAGGACATGGGGAAACATTTGTAGACTTTTTCAATATAATGGATGTGCCAATTGATTAAAACAAGCAAAGAAAAGAAGAAAAATCACAACATAATCTAATGCTATATCTGGAAATAAAGAGATTATTTTTTAATGGGCTTCAAATCTTCCTATTTTGATTTGTGGGTCTTTCCTCCCCCTTGCCCCCCCCAAATATTTTTTTTCAACTAGACTGACATTATAAGCAGAGGCATATTATGCAACAATGCTGCTAAACTGCTTTCACCTTAATGTTTTGTGCGCAATCACATAATGATGGCATTAATGGATTCCACATGAAAGATTAGATTGCTGGAATAATTGTTGTTTCAACAGTATTATCTTAAGTCTTTTATTTAAAGTATCTAGTATCTACTACATCTAGTACTCAAGTGCTAGATGTCCTATAGTAGCATTATCAATGCAATTAATAAAATACTAGGAAGAATTAGAAAAAGGGAAAACTTCAGGTGTTTGTTAAGTGATTTCACATACTAATGAAGTAACTGTAAGAATGCTCTTTTTTATTAAACATTTTTTAGTTCATATTAAAATAACATTATCATCATAACAAAAGGTCTCGTGTTCCATCTCCATAGTGCATCTCTCAGTGAAATTCTGTTAAGAATCTCTCAATACATTTTATATAGACTGTAAGCATAGCAAAGAAATCGTGACTTTCTTTAACATCTCTTCTGGGTTGAAGTGTCAGGATGGTTTTAGCTCTTTTTCAGCTGATAACGGCATCCTACTGAAGACTCTAAGAGACATTCTTGGTCAGTGAAAACCTGTATCTGATGCCTGAGGCTATGACTATTCACTCTTTCCACCATTGGGAAGGTTCACTTACTGTGTAAAGGACCTGCATTGTTTTTTCAAATACCAAGATGCGAAAATACAATAGCATTCAAAACTTTCCTGAAGCTTTATCTCTTTTCTCATTAAATGTGAGCCATTCTTTATTATGGCATTCACAGCCATAAAGGGAGGCCTTAATTTCTCCAAGGAATCTATATCAGCTGTTGCAGAAGGCATTTTTTTTTTCCAGGACAAGACAAAATGTAATTTTTTATAGCATCTCATGTTTCATAAAAAGCTTCCTAAAACATGACTATAGAACCCCTGATTTAGCCAATTCGGCTTCTACCATCATAACTTTTATAGCAATCAAACCAATCTCATTTTCCTCCATTCAAATTTTGAAGGAGAGCAAGTACGTTTCAATGAAGTTGTTTTGGATTTTAACAGGAAAGTATGAAATCTTGCCATGCTTTTTTCAGATAAACACTTGAGATTTTTTTCTTCAAATATCCTTTGTTGGTAAAATTCTAAGTAGTAGTGGAAAAATAGCCAGGAGTTTTCTTTGAAAAGAACAAATCCTTATTTCCTTTAACCCTTTTCAAAAGGTGTTTCACACCTTTTTTCTGTAGATGTTATACCCTATGAACTGCTCCTAACTTTCATGCTAATTAGTTATCTCACATATTTTTCACAGTTCTTTTTTTCCTGGCAAGGTGTGAGGGTTTGCACTATGAAGTGAATGGCATCATCTTGTGAGGGAGGAGTTTTTCTCTATTGAAGTCAAAATCTGAATTCTGACTTCCTCAAACACCTACTGCTATGCAAGCTGTTGTGTAAGGCTTGGCTGTCTATAAATTGTTTTGCTTTTCTCTTGGTCATTTAATAGACTTTGGCTAAGAAGTGAACAGATGTGATCAAATGCAGGAGGAATCTACTAGCATACGATGCTAGCATAGAGGCAAATGCAAAATGTTAATTCGAAATGTTTCTTCCAAACTTATTTTTGCCAAACCACAATACTCTTGTGGAAGGTTTTGTTTAACTTGTGATTAAGCACAATGCCACCCAAACAGATGGACAAGAAATGCATATCTGTCATTGGGGTGGGGTTCAAGGGGCTTTGTTGTTGTTTTTCAAGGGCAGGAGGGACAGGAAAAAGGGGGGCAGTGGGAGGGCGGAACAGCGTTTCCACCCAGGAAAGTGAAAATTGGCTTATTATTATTTATACATAAAATATACGTTCTAAGACACTAAACCATAGACAGTTTGCTTTTACATGTAAACAAAACCAAACCATATATATGTTGCAACATGGCCAGTTGCCAGTGTTTGGAATACATGTTTGGAAGCTTTTGCACTCTAGTTAAACAAAACTTCAGTTTTATTTACAACTGAAAATGCTCCATCTTTCTTGACCGCTCTTTTTTTTTTTTTTTTTTTTTGATTGAATGAAGAGTTATTGATCACTCGTGATAAAAACACATTTTATGAAAGTATGAAACATAGGTAACTCAGTAATTAATTAAACTGACAAAGTTCAACTTGGTTGTCTTCAAACTGCTCAGAATCTTATCTCTCCAACCCTTGTTTTCACACTATCCTGCTTTTCCAAGTGTGAGCAACCTTTAGCAGAGAGGGATAGAACTGTACTTACCTGTTTAAGACTAGAAGTAACAGATAATTGTGAGATGGTGTTCCTTTTAGATGTAGCAAGTCAGTGTATATGTGGCAGTTCATGCATGCATTTTGCATAGATTGAAAAAAGTATAGTGATAACTTGCTATCTTCTTTAGTATCTCTTCAGCCATCAGATATCAGAATTGTCTTAGCTCATTTTCAGCTGACAACAACATTTTACCCAAGGCTCCTGGAAACAATCCTGACCAGTCATGCCCTGTGAATTGTCTTAGCTTATTATACATTGCTTCTGTTATTAACTTTCTCAGCTTTCCTTCTTACCTTTGGATAATGCCTACCTCTTAATTTGAGCAGGCGTGCAAGCAGCCTCTTCAAAATTGACCAAATGTCAACTTAAGAACCTTAAAAATGTCTCTGGGAAGTATGTAATAAAACATTAATAGTTTTTTTAAATTAGGTAATGATGTGCCAGAACAAAGCCACGTGGATGACGATCATTAATACTTGACTGACTGCTGAGACTGCCTAAACTTTTATTAGCTACCTTTTCCACTTCCTCTCTGTATAGTCATCTCTGTCTAAAAAATCTCAATTTGGATTTAGTTGTCTGTCTGCTAACACCACAATTAAGTAAATAGACACTAGCAAATATTACTGATTTTTGCACTAAATGACTGTATAAGCAGTTGTAAATGATTGGTGATGAACACAATTGTTTTGATATGCTCTTGGTCATATCTGTTTGAATGCAGAGCTGGAGCTGCAAATGAACAACTGGACCAAGATTGTCTTTGCTCCTTAAGTTGGTGGGTTAGAGCACACAGCTCCATATCCCACATGCAATCAAATTATTCCGTTAAACACTTTGCCACAGCTTTTGTTTAAGCACTATTAATATCAAAGGTCTGGAACCTTATAAGTATGCTCTTGTTTGGTTTTTAAATAGGACTGACTTCTGCTCCTCTTTCTCATTGAGCGCAGTCTCTTCCCTCAACACTTCTGCTTTTAGTCTTGCTCTGGATGAAGTGGTCAGGCACAAAAGGAAATCAGAACTCTGGAAACAATGAAAATGAGTTTTGGTTTGTTGGGTGTTTTTTCAATATAGAACCCATAATTTGAAGTACATTATGGTGCACTATCATTGCATAGCTGGAGGTGAAAATGCTTTTTTTGTGCCAAATGACTTCAAATGAATTTGTGGAGACATTAACCTTTCAGGAGAATGACAGTGACAATGATCTTAGGCAAGATGTCAGTTTAAATATTTTCATATGCTATGAAGACAGAAAGTACTGAGTTAGTTGGTGCATGGATTTCTTTTGGCTGATTAAGTCAGAGGTGTATTTACAAAAGCTTTTTAAACTCACAGGTAGAACAAATAAGAAGCTTGCCCCACACGACAATTGTTTATTTATCTAAGGGTATTGAAATCACTGCCTAGCAAACAGGGACATGGCTAAACAATACAGATCAGTCAATTTAGTAGCTTGCTGCCACCGAAATCAGAGGTTTTATTCTTCACAAAGTTCTTCTGTGCATCTCCTGAATTTCTGCAACATTTTGCCACCTCCTGTGTTCCAACTCTGGCACTTCTTAAATTGACTGGTGAGAAACAGACCAAAAGATGAGTAAATTTATCTCAGCAACCTGGCAGAAAACTGTTTGGTTTGGTTTTGCTGTTTTTTTGTTTGTTTTTTTTTTTTTTTTTTTTTTTTAATTGGGTCAGAAAGAGATCAGAGATTCAATAGAGCAATTGCAAAGGAAGCAACAGAAGCACATGCTTTGCTTCTGTTGGAGGGAATCTTTGGTAGCAGCAAGCTTGTATCTGAGAACAGTTACATTAACGTTACTCAGATGAACTCAGGATCTGACCTAGTAGTTTAGCACAAGATATAATGTAATGCATAGGTATCTTGTTAATGTTTGAGACATATAATAGTCAGAACGTGACTCGCAGGAGAGGCTGGCTTCTGAAGAATCCTAAATTGAGTCATGATCTTGATGTATGTTTTTCCATCATTCTGAGTAGTTCATTCTTCTCTCCAAATATAGATAGGACAAAAGTTTGCAGAAAATGTTTAAGCATGGAGAAACCAATTCCGAATTAGAATGACAACGTAGAAGGAAACAGACCTGATTAGGGTGCTTTGAGGTCAAGGTCCGCAAGAAGCAGCTAGATAAGTTTCTGGATGATTAATGTGTCTGCATTAAGCACTAGAAAACAATCATTACCCCTTGTAAGTCTGGTAGGGACAACTGTAATTTTGATATGTAGAAAAGTAGACATGTTAGCCCGGGACACACCTCATTTTAATTATTGCATAATGAACAGCTATACTTTATTTTTAAACTCTGTTTTTTATGTATGTATGCATAATATATATATCTTTTTATATATGTTTATATATAAACATGTATAAGAGACATTAAAATATTCTTCTATATATAATATTTATGCCTTCTGTGTTGATCATACAATTCTTTTAGAGGTTATTTTTTCAGGTCTAGTACCCTTTCCTTTTCTGCTCCACTGACTGCAGCTCTTCACTAAACCACAGGACTCCTTTCTATGCAGTGTAGATCCAAAAACACTCAGAAGATTATTACATGGCAAAGAACCTTCAGTTTTTCACTTAAATCCAGTAGTTTAAAATTAGCAGCATCTAAGTATTTCCTTAAAGCATTAATCTTAGTATGAACAATATATCTAATTAGAACAGCCTAAAGAGCTTTGAGTTTTCATCTGATTGATACACATTAGTTGAGTGAGAATTAATTTTAATTTCCCTTTTAAATACATGCAATCTTTTTAGCAATTTGAGACTTTAATTTCCAGATCTTCAATTGCTTGAAGCTAAGTGTGCCAGAGTATATTGTTATCAGGCTAGTCTTTGAAATGATATCTACAGACTAAGGATGCGATTTTGCTTACCTTTACATTATTGTAGATCATGATTAATTCTCCTGAAGCTAATAAAAATAGTAGTATAAACCTGGTGCAAGAGAAGTCAACTACTTTGAATTCTTTCTACTCCAGTTTCCTTCTTGTGAACTAGTTCCTGAATTTTCTTGACTTTTTCTGTCACTGTAAAAAGCAATTTCTAGAACTTCAGAAAAAATAGGAGATGCATAGGTCTGATTTAGCAGTCTTTGGCAGTCTGAAGGTCTTTGTTGACTCATAATTTACTGCAATACATTCACACTATTCTGACCAACAGAACAGATAAATAAATATGAGGAGGAGTGTTACAGAACAAAGTAAATTACTTAAAGTGAGTACTTGATGTCTGTTTTTCCAGTCCTATTTAGAATGACGAAGAATGTTAACACCAACCTCCAGATCGATCCATCTTCAGTTTTCCAATGGTATTGAAAATTGAAAAAGATTGCAACTGTATTCATGTACATATCTTTATAAGAAAATAAACATATTTAGGCATAACAAAGTATATTAGTTGAATATAATGTATGCCTACAATTGTGACAAGGGTCAGAACACTGTTGAACTCCATGAAGATCACACCACATAATATTTTGACAGAATCTAAAGAGAATAGAATTGATCACAAGATCACAGTTTCAGTTTGGCAAAAGCCTAGGAAATACCACATAATTGTATGTTGTAGTTGTGAATAATGATAAAGTGAAGCAAATAGACAAGCAAGCCAAATACCAAAACACCACTAAAAATTAAGTTTTCATGTACATTATTTCAAGTTAGGTTGTCCATTTTTGACATACAGTGGAGTGAATTCACTGAATTTCACTGAATTTTTTTGGAGTTGGAAGGGACCATAGAGATCATCTAGTCCAACTCCCCTGCCAAGGCAGGACTACCCAGAGCATGTCAGAGCATGCCTCTCAGGACTGCATCCAGGCGGGTCTTGAAAATCTCCAGAGAAGGGGACTCCACGACCTCCCTGGGCAGCCTGTTCCAGGGCTCAGTCACCCTCACTGTGAAGAAGTTTTTCCTTATATTCAAGTGGAACCTTTTGTGTTCCAGCTTGTGCCCATTGCCCCTTGTCCTCTCACTGGCAACTACTGAAAAGAGTTTGGTTCCCTCCTCCTTCAATCCACCCTTGAGATANTGTTGAATTCCATACACTTTTATTATTTTATCATTTAATATATTATTCTATTTTATTATTTAATATGTAGGAAGGAAAAGACTGTCAAAATTAAATGCATTAAAGTACTAAATAGATTATCCAGGTAGTGAAAACCTTTTGCTATCAACCTCACTGAGCAAATACAACCCCTCTCAAATGCCTGTTCTTCACAAAAAGACATCAAGTGAGGAAACTAAAAAATAGCAATTAATTACAGAAGTAGCTTGATGATGTATTTTTTTTCACATTAAAAAAAAAAAAGGAAAAGTCACTAGCTTTTCATTTATGAGACAGAGTATAAATATGACAATCCCAACACAAATGGAAGAGTTCTTCATGTTTTTTCACCCTTCCAGAGACATTTGCATTTCAGTTAAGGTCATAATTTCTTCTCTTTCCCACCTCCATTCTACACTGCCTACATCAGCTGGTAGAGAAGGAGCAAGCTCACAGAATTTATTAGTCTGCCACATGTTCATGGGGTAGCTGCAGGTGACATTAAACACACTGCTGTAATACAGATATCTTAAGGCAGTTCTGCACCAGTTCTGTCACAGTAAGATAAATGTAACAGTACTGCCCCTAGGGCGTGTACGTATTTCATGGTACCTGAATGATTAATATCAGTTGATTAGCTAGCACAAAGCGTTCTAAGTAAAATGTGAGAGAAAAAGTAGGCTAAGCTTGTAGCATACTTAGGATCATCTAAGCATCTCTTTAAAATTCTATTCATTTTTTATCTTTTAGGGCAGTTTCTGCAACTATCCATTCACAGAGTCCCTCCTATATCTTGTCTGCCCAAAATATATTTCATATGGTTTGCAAATGACAGAATATCAGTATATATGAGTGGGAAGATTACAGTTTCCTTACTATTATTATTTAAAAATTAATATTTTACATCAAGAATCAAACATTCACCAACTCATTCTCCCCAGTTCTGTCAGGTAACTCTCAATTACTTTGCAGTACAACTTTATATTCTGTCAGCATGTAGAAGTATGAAGTGTGAAGTCAGGATGAAACATTGCTGCTTCTTCCTCTGTGTAGGATATACTTCTCCGTTTCTCATCTCTTCCATGTATGTTCCAAAACTTTACATGGAAAAGATTCTTTGAATTGATTGTCCATGTGCAAAATCACCTGACATTGCCTGTATCGCAGGTCTTGGATGTATCGTAGCTACTATAGTTATACTAGTTATGTGATAACTGAACATGTGCCAAAGTCTTCTCAGCAGCCATTTTCTAGAGAAAAAGCTGTCCAAGGCCATAGCTACTGCTTCAAAAAGGCTATCTGTTGTCTAACCAGCACTGGGGGGCTATCCAACTGTTAAACTATAGCACATTAGCCATAAAAATTGCCACCAATAAACAAAATTTGTGGCCGGTGAGAGTGCCCCTCTGTACAGGATACTTTGGGTTTGTCTAGTTTGGAGAAAAGAAGGCTGAGGGTTGACCTCATTGTTCTTTACAGCTTTCTGGGGAGGGAAAGTGGAGAGCGAGGTTCTGATCTCTTCTCCCTGGTATCCAGTGATGGGACATGTGGGAATGGTTTGAAGCTGTGCCTGGGGAGGTTAAGACTGTACATTAGCAAGCATTTATTTACTGAGAGGGTGGTCAAGCACTGCAACAGGCTTCCTAAAAAGGTGGTTTATGCCCCAAGCCTGTCAGTGTTCAAGAGGCATTTGGACAATGCCCTTAATACCATGCTTTAATTTGGTCAGCCCTGAACTACTCAGGCAGTTAGATTAGGTGGATCATTGTAGGTCCTTTCCAATTTAAAGAGTCTATTCTAGTCTAGTGTATTCATTGCATGCAAGTTAGAAGTTAAAACTTTTAAAATGCAATGTTATTTAATGACATATCTTAAAATACTTTAAAGAAGGGTAAATGCTATACAATTTTCTTATTTTGAGATATTATTTGTAATAGTTCTCTGCGTAGACTTGCACATATTTCATATTCCAAATGAATATTACTTTATTGTTTTAGGTGTACAACAATGTGCTATGAAAAGTTAATGTAAAAATGAAATTCTGAGGGATCATATAAGTAAGCATATCTAATCACAGATGCAAGGAGTTTGTGTACTTATTGAAGTGAATTGGTAGTAACCTATTTATAATCATGCAGCAATTACTTCGGTAATAGCTTCAGTCTATTGAAAATGCCACTTGTTTTCTAGCTATGTTTTGTCTGTAACATGGAAAGCTATTAAATTACATATAACACTGTTGAGATCTTTAATAAAATTACTGACTCACTAATCATTGCAAATTATCTGCTTTTTTATTAAAGATGCATAATTTCCTTTGTAATTTATCTATAAATTAAAACTATATATTTTTAAAGAACAGCAATGAAACAAATGCTGCAGTATCTTTGCCAAAGATCAGTATTTAAGTTCTTCATAGTAATGTATAGCCCTCATTGTCTAGAAAGACATATGACATGTATTACTCAAAACAATTTCTAGTAAAGACAATTCTGCACTGTACTCTACAAAAAGTGAATTCAAAGTAGATTATTTATTCCTGGTCAGATGGATCCCATAAAACTAAGGATACTATGTAAATAAATACAAGATCCATATGTGAAAAATACAATATAAATTACTACTATTACTGTCTTTTCCATTCTCATGGAGCAAACAATTTATTATCCCAGTATTGAAGATAGGTCACTAAATTAAGTCAGTCATAGTACTGATATCTCTTAAGAAATACTAAAAGAAATAAAGAAATTTGGTTTGAGGGGTTTGGTTTTTGGTGGGTTTTGTTTTGTTTTTTTAAAGAAGAAGGATAGACAAAGCTGTTGCAAAAGAAATGTAGGATTAAAAAAAAAAAAAAGGGAAGAGAATATGATCAGCAGGCTAACATTCCTATGCATGGAATTGCTTAAGATTTGTATTTTCATTTCAAGGATTCCCCAAAATCCAGTTAAGGATAATTAAGAAATGAGACAGAAGAAATAAAGAACATTGCTCTTGCTGAATTTTTTAAAATCTAAAATCCTTTCTGGAACTTTTTTCAAGTATTTAAGACATCTTAATACCTTAAAATGTACATTTTAAACCATAATATTTTTGACACATGTAAACAAATTTAATTTCTAATGTTACTATAAAATTTGTAGCTTGTTGTTTACAAAATATTCCAGTCTGCTAATTAACAAGGTACACCATCTACTGAAAATTTGGAAGCAAATAATTCCAATGAAACATTTGTTGCAGGCTGCAACCTCTCACGTTTCAAAAACTTAGAAAAGTACTTAGCTATAAAGGAATGAAGAGTCACTTGGAAAAATTAGGTTATTAATGTTGCTGTAGCTAGGGTGTATGCATGCAGAAATTGTATGCTTGAAGTACCTGAGATACAGTTCTCAGCTATTATCCACTTAGTGACAATAAACATAAACATGCATACATGTTTTCAGGATTTCATACAGCAGTTAATTGATATAACTTTTTTTTTTAGCACATCTTGAAACAAAAAGGATTTTCTTATATTGTAGGTCTAAGTGCATGACTCTACAGGAAAGTGGGAACTAACATAGTTTGCAAAATTCTAAGAATGCATTAATCATGATTTTGTTATTACTGGTCATAGCCTAATTTTATAAGAAAAAAGGCTATTTGTGTATGTATATACACACATATTCAGACACAGAAGCAAGGCTGTTGTATTTAAATCTCCCACTAGTGACTTGCAAATCAACTAACTGATTTCTACCTCATCTGCAGAATGCAAATTGTTTCAAAAGATATTGTTTCTATGCAGGTAGAAAAGAAAAATACATATATATTTATTCACCAATCTACAGAAAAGACATCAGGGAATCCAGAGAGCTCTATACCTTGAACACTTAAAATCCAGCAGAAAAAAAGCTCTCAGTAGATCTCCAGTTTGCAGAAATTTCCTGTTATAATTTCCAGGTCAAAAAGCAAAAGGTAGAAAACATAAATAAAATTGTAAAATTTTCAATAACAAAATATTGTCATAGACATCCAAGGTCATAAAAATCACAATTTGGCAGGAAGGTGTGACATTTACCTACAAGATTTTCTTCCCACTAACCTTATTTTTAAAAGAAAAATGTTTGGAGCTGCTCAAAGATTCTGAGTGTTAATATATGTTCCAGTTAAAAGGAATTAATAGAATTATACAGCCTTGCAATGACAACCACAACCCATTTAATAGGTACGCAAATATTCTCACTGATTAATCAATCTAGGTGTGAAGTATATTTACTTAAGTATACCATGCATCTTTATACAGCTTTTAATTTTTGTTGGATAGTAAGAATTCTTTTGAACTATTCTTCACATTACATAAAAGTGTATGTCTGCTGTATTTATTGACCAATATTTTCTTTTTGTGTTAACATTGCAATAATTGTACTGTGTATATAAGATACTAGGGCTGTATATTAAAATGACATCTATATACACTTTTATTAATATTAAAATAGTGTAATGA
>VXAK01020324.1:0-17997 GCA_013399435.1 Arenaria interpres | reverse complement strand
TTTGACTCTACAGTTGCATATGTTTGGAATCCACACTCGGAAGTGCAGCGTTGTGGTGTTGCTAGTGTTCACATCATAATTTATTAAAAGTTAGCAAAATCATAAACCTTCCTCATCTTTTAAATCCGTTGCTCCTCATGTAAAGATCTACTAGTTTAGGAAACAAACTGATTAATTACTTATGCATGGAACAATATTTTACAACCTATCAGTTTGATACCAGAAACATTTTCATGAGTTAAGCTGTATACAATAGTAAGGCTATGCTGAAGATTTTTTATACTCACAAGTATTCAGAAACAGGGAGGGGCTTTCCATAGAAACAGATAATGTGTGAAAAGACCTTGATTATGTTTAGATAATTTTTAAGGTGACAAAATAACTAGAATTAATTTGCATGTATGTAGAACTAGAAGGTAAATCCTAAAATACGAATAAGCAGACTAAGCTACTTTTTTTTTAGTCCTGCTTTGTCTTTTCTGTCTGTGTATAATTGCATTCTACTATCTGTAGACCATTAATTACTTTTTTTCTTTTGTAACCTTCCATCATAGAATATTCTTGTGATGAACTGGGGAAGAAAATTACAGGTATACAATGACTCGAATTAAGCCTATGATGCTGGAAATATTTCATAGTTGTTTAATATATGCCTGA
Source organism: Arenaria interpres (assembly GCA_013399435.1). Lineage (NCBI taxonomy): Eukaryota > Metazoa > Chordata > Aves > Charadriiformes > Scolopacidae > Arenaria > Arenaria interpres. The sequence continues at coordinate 17,340 of VXAK01020324.1, read as the reverse complement.
CCCTCCTAACACTGAAATAGATTTCTTAGCAGGCTTTATGCCTAAGGATGACATTTGTTGAGACTGAAGTATTTTATAGATATTGGAAGACCCGATTCTGAGACACTGTACAAAAAATGGATTTTAAAATTGCTGACTTTTTTATAGTTCTCAATTTTCTTGTTTGAAGCAGTTTACCTAACAACTCTTTTATTCCTTTCATAAACCCTTAGCTATACCACTCTATCCCTCACAAAAAAAAACCCAAACGACACCAACAACAAAAACCACAAAGATTTTATATCTAAATAAACATAGATGTCAGGGTCAGAAATCCGGTCAAGCTTCGGTGAGTGTTAAAGACAGTTATTATTTGTGCTTTTATTATCTCTTGCAACATGCCTTTTTAAATAACATAAGGAAATGTGTAGAAGTAACAAGCAGATGATCCTGTACAAATATACATGTGCCTTGTGCTTCAGATATAAATTCCTTTCAAATCTCTCAATAATTCTGAAAACGTTTCTTAGGAGTGGGGTTGCTCCTTATTTACTGGTTGCTGGGTTTCTTGCCTCCATCATTTGCATAAGTTGTGGAAATTTTGTCTCCAGTGTCTACACTGAGGCTGCTTTGAATTCCTTGGACTGTTCTTTGGACAGTCGCCGTTAGTGGAAGTCACTCCTCCTTTCGTGTCTCTCAAAACCACAATGATAGTAGATGAAGGGATAGAAGAAATATTTTACTCCCAGTATTAATAGTGGGAAGACAGTAGTAGCTGAAAGAACCAAAACCATCCATATTGATGGTCCTGGTCTGTGTCTGTGTCTGTGACATTCATTGTCTTCAGTGAGTTTAATTGCCGTAGGAAGCCATATACAAAATATGAATAATTTAAGAGATTTCCGTGATATTTTGCAGTTTTCGTAAAGTTTTACCATTTGGAAGTCAAATTATTTTGAGGTCTCTGGTTTTGTTGTGTAGATGTCATGCTGTGTAGAATACTTGTCTCAACTCAGATAAAATGACCAAATTTTAAAACTGATATTAAAAATGCAGCCACTGCTTTAGGTACAGCTTCTGATTTGTGAAAGTTTGGGCTTGGCAGCAGTAGAAACAGCATATTTTCCTTTGCAAATCAGACATGCACTTTCAACCTGGAGTACTGCATCCAGTTTTAGGTTCCTCAGTACAAGCTAGAGTTTGAGAAACTGGAAAAAGTCCAATGAAGGGCAACCAGGATGGTCAGGGACGTAGTACAGGTGACATAGGAGGGGAGACTGAGGGAGCAGAATTAATCAGAAACTGAAGGAGGATCTATTCACAAGACTTCAGCTCCCCAAAAGAATGCATGTGGCTGTAGAGAAGATGGAGGCGGGTTCTTCAGAGGGGTGTACAGTGAATGGACAAGAGGCAAAAGTTACAACCTGTAGTGAGGTGGATACTCACTGAAAATATGGGACAAATCTTCACAGCGAGAGCAGGTAATTAGAGGAATGGTGTGCCCAGAGAAACTGTAGAATCTCCCATGCTAGAAGCAAACCTCAAAACTTGCCTGGAGAAGACACTGAAGAACCTCATCTAATTTTAAGGTAGTCTTTTTTCAAGCAGGGGTCTGAGCTGGTGACATCCAGCAACCTCTTCCAACCAGTGTTGTTTGATAACTGTGTGCAATGGTTTCTCTTTCAGGCTCCTTGATGCACTGGGACCCATGGTGCTAGAAAGCATTTGACTCCCCCAGGTATAGGTGTTTAGTCTTCAGCTTCCACAGAATATATCGGAAGCGTGGTCATTTGCTTTGCTAATCTTCGTAATGAGTGTTGGCCACATAAAACCATAATCAAGAATAAATGAAAGAGAAGATGAGAAGTAAGATTACAACCTCTTGTTTAATAGGTCCTAGTATGGACATGGTGTTTCTGTGCAATCTTCTTTGATTAAATTTTTAACTTGCTTAGTTTACTCCTTTCTTCCTATGGTATCTGTGCATGGTTTTCTTCATTATGTTGATCAAGTACATAGGCTTTTAGATTACAGCTGTGCTTCGTAAATCGTTTGGAGTTGGATTTCACTCTCCAGTTACAAACTTGGAAGAAGAAAATGTAAATCCAAACTAACTGAGAGACTTCTTGAGCTGATAAATGCAAACAGTATATATTCCCATTTTCCTACCTGAAAAGTTCCTTATTCAGAGGTGAAGAAGAAAATTTTTAAAAAATAATGTTTAGAGCATCTTTGTATTTGAGATGCAAACTTTTTTGAGGCTTAATTTTGCAAGAATTCTTAAATGAGGAAAATCCTACAATATTTTGTGGTAATGGGACACCACTATTCTATTATACATGTCAATCGGAATACAAACAAGTGCAGGGTGATGTTAAAATTTGCAAGAGAATTCCACTTTAAAAGTAATTTTGTTTGAAACTGTATGCATCTAAAATTTCTTTACACTTATTAATTTGCAAGGATTTCTCCTGAAAGGTTTCTGGCTTCCTTCCCTGTGAGTAAACTTCTGTGTGGTCTGGGAAAGCAGCTCAAAGGACACTGAGGATAAGCTAATAGTTTCCATTATAACTTTGTAGCTTTGAAGGAAATTGAAATCTGTTTTCCACAGAAACTAAGTGGTCAATCAAGCAGAGCCAGCTGAATTCCGCTAAAGATCATAAATACTGTTCTGCCAAATAAAACCAAAAGTCCAGCTGGTCCCACTCGTGAGCCTTAGGGCCCAATGTTGAGCTTTTAGGGAAAGTCTGTAAGGAATAGGGTGTGGTTAAACTGAGCCCTCACAATGATTCTTTCCAGTGCCTGGATGCAGTATGAAACAGAGACGAGAATCAAGACATTCTTAGTTCCACTAACGAATGATCCTCTTGAGCTTTTTGGTCATTATTTTTCAGAGTTTTTTGTTTGGTTGATTTTTGTTTGATAAGTCAGTTTATTTTTGCAGTTTCTCAACACTGTGAAATTCTTCTGCATTTACTCACTGTCAACTTTAGCTTTGCCTGTCCTAATACATTTTGAGTTATCTCCAGGCTCTGTAACCTCAGTGAAGGTACAGTCTTTTGTGGATTATTTGTGGAATGGAGTAACAGATACCTGATCAAATCTGCTGCTGCTCAACCGTCTCCTCTGTGAAGATGGATCAGCTAACTCTTCTGTTATTTTTTTTGTCTTTTAGATGCTTCTTGATCCAGAAAATTACTCTCTTGTCCTTTGTTTGTGATAACTTACTAGCTCTAACAGTATTTATTTAATGAAAATGTATCCAAGTGTATTAATATTAGCTGTATCATGCTTTCTAATGTACTTGATGGCTTTCTTAAAGAGCTCTGATAGGCTTGTGTGCAAGGACTCCTTTTATGAAAACTTTTTTCTCTGTGCCTTAGAGGACTCCACCATACCACAAGAAAAATACCTGCTGAAAACTGTCATGGAAGCAGGTACCAGTGAAGAAAAGCCATCAAAGGATGAATTCTTCCAATTCTATTATATGCACTAGGCCTTTTTGCATGAAGTGTGTTGCTTTCCTTAATGGGAAGAATTGTGATTTGGACTGAAATCGTTAATGGAGACTTAGGCATTCCTGTATAAAGCATTTCATCACTGTCGCGGACAGAGTGATTAACTTCACTAGTGAGAGTGAAGCAGTGAAATATTTATTAAGGTGAAACAATGATCTAGCAAAACCAGTAGTAAGTGCAATAGAACCAGTAGTAAATGCAATAGCGTTTTACAAGATTCGATGTCAAGGTACACTCTATTATTTNTAAGATTTCAAAGTTTAGCATGCTATTAGTCACTTACCGAGAATCTGTTGCGGCAAGGAATCTCTCAACCTCGAGGAGTAGAACCTTAAGCGAGTATCCTCACGAAAGGGGAGATCCCGGCGTGCAGCCTGGTGCCATGCAGGAGAGCTCAAAGGGCTCTTGGGCTGTCCACTATTTATACAGTAAGATAATTGACCTATAGTCATATTTTCATGGCAACAAAATTTCTAGGTCTCCACTCCAGACAGTATTTTGACTATGTTGCCAGCCATCCCCCCAAGTCCAGGTGCAAGTTATCACAACTGCTGTTGTGATGGCCATGGTGGCCAAGGCCTGAGCAGGAGCCGGGGCTGGTAGGGGGGGGAAGCAAAACAGGGAGAGTACACCGCCACAATCACTCATCTGTTTTGATGTTTGTCTGCCTTTGTTACAGGGACAACTTAAACACATCATAACGAGCAAGGTATCCTAAGCAATCGAGCCTCTCTTGGTGGTGGTGTAGCACTTTGCTTAGACTAATAATGATGATGACATTCAGAAGTGCCTAGTCCACATCAGAGCAGAGATTAAACTTTAGGTCTCCGTTCTTCAAGTAAGCACACTAACCTCCAAATTAGGAGATGGAAGGATTCCCTCTTTTGCCTCTTTTGTTTCTGCTTAAATACCTTTGACTTTGAAAAACTATTTCTATGCTTTTTAGACTGTCACCTGCAGAAGGCAGAGGTAGATTCCTAGGCTTCACGAAATACTTGCTGCTAGAGTCGTATTTCTAAGTACTGTTCCACTAGAAGTTCTGTGGCTTCAGCAAAAGATATGAGAAGTATCCGTCCCTCAACTAAGCCATCTGCTTTGCTGAAGAGGAAGAAGGTGGATTCACAGCATGGAAAAGGGAAATTCAGTCAAAGATTACTGTTGGATGGAACAGTGTTGAGAACTCATTTGAGGCGAATTGGGTACAGCCTTATTTACTAGAGTGTTGTGGATTTTTATATTTTACCACTATCATGGCTCTCAGTTGGAAAGTATTATGGTGACGTGTTCTCATTCTTAAAGAAAAATTGAGTTACCAGTAAGTAAGAAACGAGGAGCCACGAAGCCCAGCCGTTTGTCCAGCAGAATTCTTTTGAAGCTTGTAAGGCATTTTCACTTTTAACAAGTTTTTATATCTAAAGCAGTAGAGGCAAACAGGATGAGGAAAGGGTCTGGACTGTAGACATCAAATCTTTTAAGTACAGAGTATTCTTAGATCAAAAAATTAAATTGTATACACTGAAAATATTGATTGACGTGGTGAAAACATGGTATTCTTCTCCTGTTCTTATAAATGTAAAAAATTTTCTTGACCTATACTTCCATGGCACTTATTTTGCTGACATATGTAACAGGTTATTTAGAAACAGGAAGAGGCTCATACTGTCCTATGTTTGTAAATACAAGCAATAATTTATAAATAATGACCTCTATCTCAATTACAAGCAATATTGAATTCATGTTAACATGTAAAACTAAAGGGGAAAAATTTACTACGTGATCTCAAAGGGGAGCATAGAAATTATGGAAGCTCTTCAGGTATGTTCTTTGTAAAATGTTTTCTGAACAGTTTGCTGGGAAGGTTTGCACACAAAAACACAGATCTGTTCTTCCCACAGAGCTAAGTCACAACAAAATTAGAGCCTGTATCTAGGATTCACAAGACCTGTGAGAAGGGTGATTTGTGTGAGAAATAAACACTCATTCACTGCATCTCCTGTCCCAATGTATATAGAGCATTTGGAATAATTTACCAATAGCAGTACCTCAGAACATACAATCTAAAATGTCCGTTCTTTTAAAGTAACAGTCATCTTCAGGGTAAAGGAAAATGGGTTTTCCAACATCCCTTGTCAAAGTAAATAATCAAAAAACTAGGCAGGCGTTTAAGATGCGTCTTCTGTCTTGTTATTAAGAGCCCAGGTTTTTCAATCAGCACATCAGCTTTGATGCTCAATTGACAGTATTTCATAATACCTGTTATTTTTCTGAGGAGATATAAAACCATCAAGATGTTAGTGAAGAAAGTGTGTTTCTGTTTGCTGGAGTTTATACGTGTGGATTATGTTTTATTTAAAAAAAAAAGAAAAAAGATTGTGATAGGGATTTAAATGTGAGAGCAAGGCTCCATTATCCAGTGCCACTGCTGATAAAGACAGCTGAAAGAGGAAATAATTGCGCAGCTGGGACTTGTGGCATACCCTGCTCTCTTCAGTTAGAGTGTCTTACTCTAACAAGGAAATGACAGTGAATCTCATTCCTTTCCTTTTGCCTTTCAGAAGTCAAAACTAAAAGGCAGAGTGGTCTGCTTCCCCCTATTTGAGCAGGTGAGGGGAAAGAAAAGACCACGCTTTGGTGTCTCTGGATTTTAAAAATCTCATTGGAGAGTAATAAACAGGAAATGGCTTTCATGAAAATGTGGAATTAATTTCCTAAATAAGGTTCATTGGGTCTATTCATTACTTAAACCGATGATCTAGTAAATGAAAGAGAGACTAAGAATGCAAAATCTTGAGGAGAGAAATTGTATTAACAGAAGTCTAACATAAGAGTCTCCATATTCCTGTTTGAGAATACAGGGATATTCTTGAATACAGAAAAATAACAGTAACATTTGCATTTAGTAGTCATCTTCATTTGCTTTTCTGCTGGGTACTGGAATGAATCGTGCATCTGATGCCCTACAGAAGTTGAAGGGTTAAGGAGGAAACGTTTCAGACTGGTATAAGACTGAAGCCATGCTCATGTGGGCTGTGTTGTGAGGTGTCTGAAGTGTCTTTAGAATGTAATTTCTCTGGGCAGGCACATGTTATGTTTGGCAGCATTCACCTGCCATACGACGTGATATACCCTTACAATGGTACATAAGATAATAGCCAAGTAGTTTATTTAGCAAGGAAATTAGACAGCTGAGCAGCTTAGCTCCGTGGGAAAGCATGCACTTCCAAGGACATTGTCCTTAAAAACAGTCCTTAGTAATGGGTGAACATCAAAAGACTTGGAGTTCATTTTAGTTCAGATAGCACCAGCATCTAAACTAATTATTTCTACAAATACGGGCTGGAAATCTGGTAAAGCAGATTGTTAGATATTGTTAGATATCTGGTACTTCCTGTGTTTATATTTCTTTAGAAATTGAAGTCCTGCATTACTTCATAATGATGGTCGATTTATTCTTTCAGAAAAGATGCTGGGAGAAGTTTGCAAGAACCAGCCTAGTATGTAGTGGAGTATATCTAAAACGTTAATCCTAAAGACTGGAATCTTAAAGATAATCTCATAGACTAAGATATGTATTGGGGTGTCATCTAACATACTTGGACTATTGCCAGTTGAGGCCTAAATGTGCTTATAGATGCACTTCATTTAAATAATTATTTATTATTTCCCTGTATACTGAATTAATGAGAGTATTTCATATGTGGTGTTTTCACTAAGAAGTGATATCTTCATTTTAATGCATTTCATGTGATGCCCTTATTCATACCTGAGTTTTTTAAAAAAAGAAAAAACCCAAATCCATCAAGACCCTTTGTCTTTGAATATATTGAGAGCTAGACTCTGAGACAGGGAAAGGTAGAACTCAGCGCTGTCTTTTATTACTTAGAATGGTTATATCAGTCTTGTTCTCAGCAGTTTTTTCACTGCTATGCAAATAATCGTACTCAGCACTATTTGATGAAGCTGATTAACATCTTAATGAAGGACACTCAAAAATAGCTGTCCACAATTTAAAACCATTTCTGCAAACAGTTTGTATCCTGTAAGTACAACAGTAAGGCTGCAAGTGAAATCTTGAGGTGTGGTGTGGCCTGTCAAATACTTTAAAAATGTCCAGCTGTTTGGTTTTTGTTTTTGTTTTTTTTTAAATAAATACATTTAAGATAGTGGTAGGTGAATGTTATATGTCATTATTAAGTACTGAGTGATTATGGACATGCAGCATTGTGCCCTGAAAGGAATCAGTGGAACTGTATTATATTTGCCTCTTCTGTTCCAGTACTTTGTTGCAGAAACTTAAGATGGCCATAAATGTAATTTTCTCCAGATGCTCCATGCATAGAGTCTCCAAGGATATGATGTGTTTCTTGTTATTTTCAAGTTTGACGTTCATATGTGCCTTAAGATTCTTGAGACAATATGTGATTTCATTCAAGATACCTGCTGATGGCATGTGATGTCATGTGTTTTCTTTATATTCAGGTCAGAATTTGTTTGGTCAGAAGTAATGAAGTCAGAAGTAAAGTTCACTAGGGATGGAAAACTGTATAGAATCCAACTGACACAATCTTATTCCAGGAAAGCAATTTGTTTTCAAGAAGGGCTTGAAAACAACTTTCAATTGGCAATCTTGGTACTTCAGATGTGCAGAGATCAACTTGCTGCTTTGTCTAGAGCTGTTTGAGAAGAGACAAGTAATAGTTCTTATTTTTCATGTATATTATCTTTTTTACGGGACAGTTCTGGGAAAGAAAGACAATCTTTTCTTTCAGATGCTCCTGGTTCTATCATAAAGTCTAAATCATCTGGATCTTGTCTCCAGCTGCCTGGGAGGCAGAACCTCTATACACTAATTTAAGAAATTGGCGCAAGAATGCAGGAACACTGAATAGTTCAGTTCTTGCAGTTTTGGCGTACTGTAAATATCTAGAGGAGTTGTTCATAATTATTCACTGCATAACTTCCTTTGCATCGTGCGTTCTCATTCTCTGTAATACAAGAATTTTCTGTTTCTAAGAGGATGAGGTATTTTCTGGTAGAACTGCAAAAATAAATCAGAGGAAATTAATCTTGCAGTATCAGTGTTTACTCCCTCAGAACTTTGATATCTTAATAGGTGGAAAGTGCATGGTTTTGTCAAGGGGACAGAATCCAGTGAACTTGCACCAAACTGTAGATTTTGGACATCCACATTCTTGTCTATTTTGTTGTCTTTTTTTTTTTTGATCTTTTTTTTTGTCCTCTGCGTATGTGTGTCTTTAGTTGGTTGGAGAATCTCTTTGTGATCCCAGTAGCTCATACGTACATATAGTCATATCTTAAAAACCCATTTATGTCACTTTTGTTCTACATTTGCCAGTTTCCACTGTGAAAATTCCAGTGTTTTAGATCAGTGCACTTCAAAAGTAAGAAACTTTAGGCAAGTTCTGTCTTAAAATTTGTTTCCTTGGACTAACACTTGAATTTGTTGCTATGCCGGAAGATCATTCTGTTTCATCGTAATGCTTGCGTTTTGATTTGTTTTCTTTTCTGACTCTGAATTCACTAATTGAGACTCTTTCTCTTTCCCAGCCTAGGAAATCTCAAAGTAGTCTGTATCAACTGGAGTCTCACCTCTGTTATCACTTGAAAGGTTTGCTGTACACTTAGCGCTCTACACACAGAACAGAGATTCAGGCATTTGGATCTGTGAACCTCATTACTTCCAAGTAGGAAACCAAGGCATCGATGCATTTCCTATTTGTAGCCAGCTGCATTTTTGTGTTTTGTTTTGATTTGAGGTGAACATTATCTAATCACCTTTTTTTTCTCTGAATTTGCTTCCTTCCTTTCAGGAATCAACACATATTGTACCTCTAGAGAACTTTATTCATGCTCTTCCTGAGTCACTATAAATCTGAAAGAACTCCATTACAGTCACTGGTGGAATATGTGTACAAACCAATCAAGTAGCAAAATCCCCCAGTAACTTTCTCCCTAATTTGAACACATATAAAGTGAGTATTGTGATTTTTTTGTTCACAGATCACTTTTTAATGTGTTGTGAGTAATTCATAAGGTTTTTCTATTGTTTTATGAGGCTGGAATAAATGTAGTGAGTATTAAGTCTGGTTTCTTAAGAAGTATTCTGTGATCACACTATGTGCACGGCGGCCTTTCGTCACCCCTTGTAACTTTTAAACCCATTGACATGTGTTAGCCAAAGTTGCAGAGGAGAGAGATCTTAAGGGTAATTACGGTCTGGCAATTAGGTTTTGTGAGAAAGGTGTCTGGATGAAGGAGGAAATTGTTGCAAGTATATTGGTGTAGGAAAAAAGAGGTGGCAAGAAAGTACTTGGCAGAAGAATATGTAGAAGGCGTATGTGCCTGTGCCTGACCACTGAAGAAGTATGAACGCTCCATCACTGCAGAATGCAGAGGCACCAGTTGTTAGCAGTTGTGTGCTTAGAGCTATTCCTCTAATTTAACCTTTGGAACAGTGATAGAGAGTAATTCACGTCTTCACACTAAAGTTGGTTGCCTTTTCTCATAATATACTGTGAGTAAATCAGAAGCTATGTTCAGGATTAGCTGGATTAAATTCTGTAGCCCGAATTGGTCTATGTTCCAGTGTTAGATAATCAGAATGATTTATTCAGAAAAAGAGACAGTTTCTGTTGTGGATATATATTCATGCATTATTTGAAGGGGATGCAAATTTAGTTTAATTCATATTTTCAAGCACTGCTGGGAAACGCAGGGGAAGAAGTATTGTCATTAATTTGTCATACCAGTTGACTTAACAGTGATATGTTACTGCATTACTTACTATATATGGTTGTTCTGGGCTGTTCTTTTTTATTAGCATTTGAAACAGCACTGACTGGAATCTGTGTAACTGCTGGCGTCTAGTAGGTCCAGTGTGAGTAGAAGAAAAGTAAGAAAAAGGAAATGTGTTCACTTTTAAAATTTTATTTATATTCCCATATTTTCTGGAAGCCATGCTTACACCAACAAATCCTGAAGCAAAACAAGTTAATGTTATTTCTAAAGAACTCTAGTGAAAACAGGATACAGGCATATGAAATGTGTTCTTTTTATCATTGTCTAATAAGAGTAATTGAATTAAACTATAGATATTTGCATCACAGACAAGTAGAAATTTTCCTGAATAGAACCTGTTCCTCAAATATCTGGCATCTTCTGGACATTATCTCTGCCCAAAATCACTGGACAGGGAGCAATTGGAAGACAGAGAATAGAATATCTCAGGGTGTCAGAGACATTTGTGACGGTAAAGACCATGGAGTAAACATTTCAAATATTTGTGTGCAATATTAATAGATAATATTAGTGCATTACCCACATATGAAAATGCAATGGCATTGTATGGTATAGACCTTTCAATAAGATTTACACTTTTTCTCTGTTTCTCTTCTTGTAAAAGCTGCATTCTTGAAAAAGAATATGGCATTATGAAATGAATTACTTCTGTCTTTTGTTCATTTCTCTTTCTCATAGTCTGGTAAATTCTTTACTTCTGATCACATCATATCAAAGAGGGAATTATTTTTTTAAAAACATAACAATTTCAGCTAGGTTGAAATGTAATTGACTGATGTGAAGTCAGAGTTCCACTTGGTATCTCCACATTTCCACTGTTGCAACAACACACATCATCAGCAGGGTAAAACTAACCTGACTCAAGGAGAATGTCTTGTGAGAATGCCAGTGTTTGCCATTTGTGAATGACAGGAAACACCCTTTTTGTGCTGTTGCAGTGCTATTGTATGTAGAGCTGACTAGACCAGAAAATGATGAAAAACCAACAGATCTGAGGAATTGCAAAGAGTCAAGTGTTACTTCTGAAACCTGGTAGAAGATTAAAAACCCCTAATTCTCCATAAAGAAGTGCAATAAGCAACCCCGTAAGCCCACTTAATGAATTAGAGAGACAAGCTGACTAAAAACCAGGGAGAAATGGGGTGGTTTTATAAGGGATGTATCAAAGCCTGAATGGATGATGCAGAAATCTATTTGGTACCTCAGTGCTCAGATTTATGGGGCTATAAATAATGAGGTTGCACTGAATTACATGAAATATTTTATAACAATTTTGGTCTTACTTGAACAAATATAGTGGGCTGTATTTAGGAACAAAGAATGTTGATTTTACTATTTTTCAAAACAGAATTAGGGCTAAGAGTAGATGACTGGTTGAATATGATGCTCTTATATATTGCTGTAACAAAGAGAAGCACTTCATTTTTGTATGTACAATGAGGGGAACACATGCAGCAGAGAGAAGGTATTACCTTCCTAAATGTTTGTCTGAACTGTCATGCTGCTACAGAAAATCTGTTCACAGTTCTGCCACTAACACAGGAATTAAAAAAAAAAATATGAAGGATTGATCTATTTATATAAAGCATATCTTACATTTATACTGCTTATTGTATACTGATGGAGGAAATACAATCAGATTGTCCTACTAGAACAGAAGAGCAAAAATGAACTGCTTTGACTGCACAAATGGTGTCTCCGTCACATTAAATATTGACATAAAGATAGAATAACTTATATGAAGAACATCTATATCAAGCTGAAATTATGTGCATAAGCAGTAAAACGCTGCAGTTATCTGTGATAGGAAGTCAGGCTTAGGTAAGTATGCATGCTTTCAGAGGAGAAACCTGACATGAGCGAAGTGTGCTTTTAGGAAAAAAGCTTATCAAAACAAACAAACCTCTCCCTTAGCATATTTTAAATTTTGTGGTATGTTTTAAGTACTGATTTTTAGCTTAGTTACAATACGCTGTTCTCTTTATTAAGAGCATAAACATTTTCTGTTAGTACTTACTTAACATTTCTGAGAATTTTTCCACGCGCATAACCACATCCCTGAAAACAGAGGGATGGAGTGAGCAAATGCATTTCTCACCCAGTATGGAACCATAGAATCATTTAGTTTGGAAAAGACCCTTAGGATCATCAAGTTCAACCATTAAGCTAACACTAGCAAGTCCATTGCTAAAACATGTTCCTAAATGCCACATCTTTTAAAATACCTCCAGGGATGATCTTTTAAATACCTCCAGGGATAGTGATTCCACCACTTCCCTGGGCAGCTTGTTCCAGTGCCTCACAACATTTTCAGTGAAGACATTTTTCCTAATATCCAATCTAAATCTCTGGTGCAACTTGAGGGTGATTCCTGTTGTCCTATTACTTGTTACTTGGGAGAAGAGACTGACACCCACCTCTCTATGGCCTCCTTTCAGGTAGTTGTAGAGAGCAATGAGGTCTCCCCTCAGCCTGCTTTTCTACAGACTGAATAACCCCAGGTCCCTCAGCTGCTCCTCACAGAACTTGTTCTCCAGACCCTTCGTTAGCTTTCTTGCCCTTCTCTGGATATGCTCCAGCACCTCAATGTCTTTCTTGGGGTGGGAGACCCAAAACTGAACGCAGTATTTGAGGTGGGGCCTCCCCAGTGCCAAGTACAGGGTATGATCACTTCACCAGTCCCACTGGCCACATTGTTCCTGCTACTGGCCAGGGTGCTGTTGGCCTCCTTGGCCACTTGGTGACAGTAACACACTGCCAGTAACACACTGCTGGCTGCCAGCCAACACCCCCAGGTCCTTTTCACTAGGCAGCTTTCCAGCTATGCCTCCCCAAGCCTGTAGCGCAGCATGGGATTGTTGTGGCCCAAGTGCAGGATCTGGCACTTAGCTTTTTTGAGCCTCATCCCACTGGCTTCGGCCCATTGATCCAGCTGTCCAGATCCCTCTGCAAAGCCTTTCTACCCTCTACAACTCCCACCCAACTTGATGTCATCTGCAAGCTTGCTGAGGGTGCACTCAATCCTCTCATCCAGATCATTGATAAAGATATTAACTAGAACTGGCCTAGATGCTGAGCCCTGAGTATGTCCTAGCTGAGAAGCAACCCTAACCTTGTTTGAGTATGTTGCTTCCAGTTGCTACGTGGTTTAGTTAGTCCAAACACCTTTTGAAAGCAAATCTTTTTTGGTACTAATGTTATTATTGCCATCTTATTGCCAGTACATTAGAATAAATACATTAAGTAAAATATGAAAGAATTGAGAGTATTTGATTGTTCTTGTTCTTAGAAAGGCAAATGAAAAATTTTGACTTCATGACTCTTTGTAGCGTCAGAAAGATTACCAAAATTTGTCAATATGTTTGTGAGACATCTCCACAGTAAGCACCAGCTAAAAATACTGTGCAAAATTACTCATTGCACAACTGATTTTGTTTTTATATGTACATATATACGCATGAAAGTGTGTATGTGTGATCTATGACCACAGGCAAACACACCCAGATAGCCAGAATATAGAGTAGATTTCCATGTTTTTACTTCCTAGAAAGATGCTGAGAGGCTTAACTTACTTCCAAGAATATTGGTCTCACAATCCAAAGATGGGACATAAAAAATAAAAATATCCCCTCGAATTCCAGTGATCACAGGTTAAAGAAATGGTCTGTGACTGTAACTTCTTGTTTTGATCAGTAATAAAGTACCAGGTCTTAAAGATCTGAATGGTCTAGGAAAAACTATTCCTAGCTGATACTCCATTTGGAAAAAAAAAAAGTACTAATGTAAGAACAATCCCTAAAGAGAAGAAAATTATTTTTGTTTTATTTGGAGAGAGTCTCAAGAGTTAAGTTGTCTATGATCTCCTGCACAGCAACATCAGCTCCATTGATTTAAATTTAGATATTCATTTACTTGTTCTTAAAGATCTCCAGTAATGCAGACTGCCTTGCACACTCTCTTCCAGGGCTTAGCGTGACCATTTTGTCCTAACTACTATGATCTGACAGAGGGGATTCTTCTTCCTCTATTACAATGGCAGCAGTTGTCCTATTCTTTCTTTCTTTCTTTTTTTTTGTTTTATTTTATAAAGACAGTTACTGTCTTTTCCCATACAGGATTATGTAACTCTGCCCTTTTATATGTTACTACTTTGATTTGTGGCCTTTGGACACTCTGATAGCCCACAACACTCTTGAAGTGTGTATTGAGAAGCAAAAGTAGTATATCACCTGTGGCCTTGTTGTGTTAAACAAAATGTGGGCTGCAATGGGCTCTTGCACTTCTCATACATCTCATGTGCTATCCTAGGTCTCTCTGTTACTTTATTTTGTTTTGCTTTGGAAAACTGTATTTCTAACTTTTATGCAGCTTGGTAGCCTTCTCAACTCCCACAGCATTGCAAAATTTCTTAGTTTTCTCTGCGCTCAAAAGAAATCTCCAGGAAAATTGTAGTAACTGATAGTAGCAGTGGCAAGTGGTCCATTAGACCTTCCTGTTGCAGCTGGCACCTGGAACGTAGGACACAGGGTGTCAGTGTGACAGACACCTTCAGAAGGGGGTCATCGACAACTAACATCTTTGATTCCCTCTGGGTGGTTGTGAATCTCAAAGCCCTCATGCTCTGCAGATTGTCTTTATTGATCTTGAATGTTGTATTTCTTTTTATGAGATAAATGCTGCAGAGGAAAGGGAAAAATAGGAAAATAATTTTAAGGAAACTAGCACTACCCTTGCCCCCAACCACAGTTCTTATTTTTAAGAAAAAGAAGCTTGGCCCGCTGTGTAAGCCCTGAGAAAAGTTACATATGCTTTTAACTTTGAACTGGATAACATTACTAGCATGGTAAAAGGGAAACTTCTGCCTTATCTTACAAAGAAGATCTCAGTGGTCATTACATTACGAGGAA
Source organism: Arenaria interpres (assembly GCA_013399435.1). Taxonomy (NCBI): domain Eukaryota; kingdom Metazoa; phylum Chordata; class Aves; order Charadriiformes; family Scolopacidae; genus Arenaria; species Arenaria interpres. Next base: position 2,117 of record VXAK01020324.1, on the reverse strand, counting down.
GCAATGTTGCATTTGCGAGTCTGCAGTCTTTCTCTCTCCAGCAAGACTGAAGATTTTAACACTGCATACATTTTCTGTGAAGATGAAAATTAAAAGTTAACGTGTATAAAACCTACTTGAATTAATAGACCACTGGAAAATTTTGTTAGATGGGAGGCATTTTGGTTCCTTGGTAGAGGGGCTCTCTGTCTTTCTGGACTCCTCTTCCTTCAAAATGAAGGAAAAAAAATGTAGTGTTTTTGTTCCATGTAAATATATGCTAGCTAACAAATGCTTTAATAAAAGGGAAATCTTTTTCCTTTAATAAAAGGAAAATCAGGAAAATATCTTCCTCCCTCACCCCCCCCTTTTCTTAAACCATGCTGTGGCTTAGTAAATGTGGGAAAGAATACACATTCATCTCACTCTTGCACACAGTCCTCTAAAACCGTTCCTGATGGCAGCTGATGGCAATGGGTAGCCAGGAAAGAAAGAAAATAAAAAAACATAAAATATTGAAACCACGGTTTCAAATGAAGATCATCAAATCAAGCTGTGACCCAAATATTTTAGCAGTGTCCCAAACAATGATCTCTGTTTACTCTAGAGTGGAAAAATGAACCAAGAAATAAAGGACGTCACTTGGTTATATCTGGGGATGTTACACTGATAGTTTTTGTTTCTCTTTTCCCCCTGTAAACTAGCGGTGTCGGAAAATTAGGTTTGGAATCTGCAAATTACATGTATCTGTATTTGTACGTGTGTTTTTATATGTCTAGTTGTGTATTTATATGTGTACATGCTTACTTCTAGTGCATGTGTATGTAATACTGCAGGAACAAGACTTTTGTGTTTGAAATTGCCCAACATTTACATGTTCATGGGTGCACTCTCACACATAATTCAACAAAAGGCAAATACATAAAGATTAACTGCAAACTGTTTCATTTTGTGAAGAAGAAAGCAAGTATCTTGTGATTCTCTTATGTTTTTTTAAAGAGTAACGCATTAAATTTTATGTAAGACCTGACTGTGAGGTCTTGTTTTCAAGCAGGCCTTTGCCAAAAATTTTGTGTTGCCAGTTACGATCTGGGTGGTGGTTTGGCCTGGTATTTTTACAATTCCACTGCTTAGTCTTACTTTGCTTACTGCTAGCTGGTGTACTGTTTACTCTTCCTGCTGTTATCGTAGACCAGGGACTAATAATGATTGAAAACTTAGCGAAAACATCTACTACGGCCTATGGGTGGTAGACAGAATAGGCTCAGTAAGAAAGATACAATCAAAGCTTATGGGAAGTAGTTGACGCACAACCAGGATGGCATCAGTTCATTATTTTAATTTGCAAAAATTTAATATTCAGCTTAATCTGCTGTTCCTATCCAGTTATCCAGGTAGCTTTTCATAACTGTGGAACAATGCACTATTAAAGCTGCATAATGAGAAACTGCAAAATAAGCAATATTTCTTTATCTTTAGAATATAATGTCCTAAATCTAAATGCTTGAATCATTTAGCTCCCCTGCTCTTTTCACCTTCCTTAATTTTCCTCTTCCAAAATGTTATGTCACTTAGCAATTGAAACCAACCCTCGTATACTTAACTTTTGTCTCTTTCTCCAGTGGTCATTGGGAGATACTGGCAATAGCAGCAGTGTATGTATTTTATGTACAGTTCAGCCAGTTGTTTGCTTCCTCTTCCTTAGTTTTAAGGGTGGTTTGTTCATACTCATTTCCTTCTGTACTGAAAATATGTAAAGCAATCATTAGTAATTGTGTAGCTAATTTTGGAGTCTTTTAGTGTGTACTTTACCTCAGTAATAGAGGTTGAGATATAAAAAATACCATACCTCAACCAGGCATGCAGTATATATATAACCAGGTATATGCAGTATATATAACCAGGTATATGCAGTGCTTGTAATTCAGCAAAAGTTGGTAGCCTTACTGGTGCTGAGGGGAGATTGACTTAAGTGTTTGCATCTGCATTTGGGCTTGCGTTTTGGTTCCAGTTCAAAGAATTTTCAGAAACAACAACAAGAAGCCAACAGAACTGAAATGAAATTAACTTCTTAGTAAAACTTAAAATGTTATTTGTTAATCAGTAACTTCCACTAAAATTATATATGACCCAGGATT
>VXAK01020318.1:0-10940 GCA_013399435.1 Arenaria interpres | reverse complement strand
TTTTTTTGCACATCTTTTCTAGAGCTTTGCTTTCATTTCACCTCGTTACTTCAGTTGTGTAGGTGTTAGTATTCTTGTAGATTATCCACTTTAGCTATTTCATTCTCTGTATGTGGTTTAGGGGAAATAGGTATTCTGCCTTGCAAGCTGCCCTATTCACCTCCCATCGCTAGTGATGATTTGGACTTTGTCAAAAAGATACAATCTCTTTTAGCATCCATTCCTTGCTTCTTTTTAGTTCACTAGATCTCTTTTTCTGACATTTGTTGTGTCGTTAATATTTTTTTCCATGAAATCTTACCTTTGCTTATTTTTGCAGCATAATTTCTTGATCCTCTTTATATTAGACTTCCTTAAATAATCAAATTTTCATTCTTATCTGAGGTCCATTACTTCTTAAGAGTAACAACACAGCTGAATAACCAAAACAGTAACAATGTAATTTATTCCTGACCTAAGCAATATCTTAACTTCAAAAGGAATAAAAACCAAAGATGCTCTGAAGCACAAATTTTTATTATGACTGATTTTACACAGAATCTTTATAAATATGATAGCAATGTACAGGCACGTAGCATAGAGTGATCTATTACAGAGTGCTTGGGTTATTTGAAGAATTATTATTCTATATTTCATGATTGTTAAAGTCAAGTTATGCTTACCTAATTTCATCTTTTTCCACACCAAACAACAGTTTAATTTTCTTGGTTTTAATTTAGCATAATATATGCGTGTGGTATCTTTCTAAACTTTTCACTGGCAACTGTAGGTATAAAATAACATTGAGTATATTATTGAAATGTTGAGGAACTGCTGAAAAATACACAAAATAAAATCAAAAGGAGGGGCCTACAGCCTATTTACAGGAGCTGAAACCTTTCTGCCTTCTGGAAAACGAAGAAGGAGCTCTGAGCTCCTTCATTGCATTCCTCCTTCCTGCATTGATCAAATTCTGGGATAACACTTCATTTCCTAATATGACATCTTGGTGTTGTGTTTAAGGTCAGTGCTCATCCTTCACTCCTGGTGGTTCATTTACATCGATATGGTTACCCAAAACCAAGAGGTGAGTTTTTGTTTTCCTCTTCCTGATCGGGCAGCATTAATTGGAAGAGCCCTGCGCTGTTTCCTGCGATGTGGGAAGGCAGCCGGGGCACACTGGAGTGATGGAGCAGGTTGGGTGAGGGCAGGAAGGAGTGAGGAAATGGCTCTACTCCTCTTCCCGCTCTAGGTATGTCACAGCAGATCATAGCGCACCTCTTCCCTTCTGTGTCAGCTTTCAATCTCCCATCCTGCCATTCCTGCTAATACTCCTGGCTTTCCCAAAAGGCAACCATCCCCTTGAGGAGGCTGTTGAACAACGTGAATTTCAAAATTAGTTTTCTCTTCAGTGACCTACTTTTCTTTAGGGTTTTGAGGAAAACTGTTTAGTTACTTGAGGGAGCTGTGATCTCTCAGTAGATCTGCCAGCACATGTATTTTCAGTTCAATAGGAGAACTAATACCAACTTGGAAAATCTCTGTGGTGTATTTTTTTAAACCAGCCCAAAGTATTGTGATAGAAGTGTTGCAATTTGGAGATAGAGATTTGCTTCACCTCCTCAAGTAGAAGCCTGTGTTAAATGCGCTATTTTACTTATGTGAGAAATTTGTGAGGGAAAGGAATAAATCTGCATCACATTCACAGGGAAATGGAAATGTTCTCAGAGCATAATCACAGGAAATGTGAAATCCAGGTAAACATGGAGATGGACATTTGCCTAGAGTGATAATAGATGTGATGAAAACATTACAGAAGTTGCCCAAGTCCATGGAAACAAATTATTTTTTGTAAGATGCATCAAAAACTTGTTAATTAAAGCACAAGAAAAATTATATTTTTGTGCATCCTACTCATATGGTGACTTCAAGCTGTCAATCTCTGCCCAGGCCATCAGCCTACAGCTCTTCCCGGGCCATCTGTCAGGAAACTGAAGACAAGCCCATGGGCATGTTTGGTCGTTATCCCCTCAATATAAAGGAGAATTCCACATTTTGCACCTGACAGCTCAATATGTCCCAAAATTACTGCTGGAATCTCTGAGTTTTGGTCAGCTTAGCCCTAGTTTTCTTTCTCATTCACCTGGACTGACCTGATGGACCTGGCAGCCAGGCTGACTGTTCCCCAAGGGTCTGTCTATCTCAGGGCACAGCAGGGTTTCTTCTTTGGTGTGCATTTGCCTCTGGGCTCTACTTGCAACTGTGGGCTGAAGACCACCATTTATGCATTCAAAGTCACTTTCCTCCAGCTGGAAATCCTCGTGCAGCGTGGATTGTGGCAGCTCCTACCCTGGGAACAGTGGGGTTCATCTCTGACAGAGCTTTATAAACTTCATTAAAATCATATGTGTATTTATTAATTACTGATGTTTAAAAGTGTTACCTTTTCATCCATTGGTGTGTTTATGCAGTAACCCTTGCTGATTATCCCCAAACTCGCAGAGATGGACAAAGTATAGCTTGGGCTGAAAGGAAAAAACATCGGAAAAAGTTACAAAGTCCTTTTCAAGGTAATGATGTAGTCCCCCCCTCCATTTTTCAATATATAGTAATTAAATATTAATCTTGATTAATCAAGATAATTGGTATTTTCCTGATAATGATTACCCTATGCTGCTGTTGTTCTGTATGATAATGTCTTTTTACACTTCCAGTGTGTACATGTGCACGCACACATGCAAACACATCCAAATATCCAGTATGAATTTTTTTGTTGAAATGTCTTCCACTCAAAAAATCATTAGAGCTGCTCTGATGTGGCTACAAGGTCCTTCAGCACTTAGCAGTCTGTGCACACACAGTGAGTGCCTAGGACTAGCAACTGATGGGGAAGCTCACCGCCTATAGAAAGATTTGGACTTGGATTTCTGGATCATGCTGCGTGCTGGCAAATCAAACCATCCTTTCGATTATAAACAAAATCTCCATTTGCCTGATCTGTAACAGTGTTCTTGCCATGATCTTTATGGCATACACGTCTTGGTCTCTCCAAGCTTTAGGCATTTTGGATGTCATTAAATGAGTATAAACTTCAGCCTTCTCATTTATTATCTTTCTTTTGACCATAGCTTTCAGTTTCTCTGCCTGTCCTCCTGCTCCTGATCTCTGAACTCAGTCTTCAGAACCGTCTCACTATCTTCCACCTTCACTGAAACCTCCGGGTTGATCCTAATAAAAAAAATACTCCCACAACAGAAAACAATAAATAACTAAAATATTTTTTTAACAATCAGAAGTACTAAAATGAACATAATTTGAATGTCAAGAATCACCAGAAGATAAATGGAGCACAAAACAGAAGATATTGAATCTTTGTAACATTGTGTGAAATAATTGCACCTTGAATACTGTGCACATTTTTGGCCCCTAAATCAAAAAAAGATGTAGTGTAGCTGGAAAAGACATTTCTGAGAAAAGTGATAAAGATGACTAAAGGTCTAAAATGCCTTCCCTACTGAGGATATTAGGATGTTTTCAGAGCAGAGACAACTACTGGGTGAAGATGTCCTTATCTTTTTTACTATCTATAAGGTCAGTGGGTAAGTCTACCAAATTTAGTGAGGTCCAATCTAATTATAAAATTAGTTGCCAGCAAAAGGTTACTGAAGCCAGAACAGCTGCCTAAATATCACCACAGGTGGTTTCCTGAAGTAAATAGACTCCTTATCTCTATAGCTTTTTTTTTTTCAAAATGATAGAGAAGAGCAGAAGATGAGGAGTGAAAAAGTGAGGATGGAACCATCTCTCTCCTCTATAGAAATGAATTCTGGAGAGCGCAGCTGCTTGCATAACTGCGAGCATTTCCTGAAACTGATGTTAAATATTTCTCCTTTCATAAAGTCTTCTACACTGATCCCTGTGGTATCACCTGTCATTCAGTCACACGCACTTGTTGAGTGTGGGAAAGTAACCGAAGATCGGTGAGGAGAACTGTAAACACACTCAAGTTACTTGCATGTGGGGTGCTGAAAAGCACATATATCACACTGATTGTTGTTCAGTCTTATGTGCTCAACAAGTAGGACATCTGTGCTTCGATAAAGTAGGCCTGTGATGGTCTCAGGGGCACCTTATCAAACTTTCCTGAGCTTCCTACCCTACTGTGGAAGAAGATCAAGCACAGTGGAAAAACTATGCCTGCCTGAATCCTTGAAATACAGGCAAGAACAGCAAGTCTGAGCTCTTGCTCTCTCACTCCCTTGCTAACAAGGATTCTCTTGCTAATAAGGACTCTCTCTTGCTCCATGGTGCCTGCATTCCCTGTTTGCATGCCTCTGCCCAGGTGCTGCTTTGGAGATTCCCCGATCTGCAACATATTAAGATTAAATTTGGTTTTTGTCTTTCATCCGTGGTTTTGTAGTTGTTCCTGCATCCTGTCTGTATCAGCTTACACATTGAGAATCAGTCTTGTTTTTCTCATAAGATCAACAAAATCCCCAACAATCAATCTCCCAAAACAAACACACACACCCCCAAAGCTCCTATTCACTTAACTTTTTTTTTAAAGGGGATTCCAAGTTACTTAGTGTCCTGGTTTCTGTAAATATTTTCATGATTGTCTCACAAACTACTTAGGGAGGCACTAGAGGAAGTTCCATGACATGAAAAAGCTGCAGACTCCGTAGGAAGAGGGAAAGACTTGGTTTCTATTTTAAATCCCTCCACACATGTCAAGAGCCATACCATTCATACGCACAGTGTAGAGACTTGAAATAATCGAATTCATAAAGAAGTGATAGATAGTATTGCCATCTGCAGAGCAGAAAAGTTTGTCTGTATCAGCCTAGTTAGTGCAGAGGGGTTGTTTCTGTACCACGCAGTCTTGCATCCTGTTTTCTAGGACAAAAATGAAAAAGGGGGGAAATGATCTAATGATCACGGGCTCCTTATGGAAATAGTTCTACCAAGCAGGATGGTCTGTTGCTCTTCCAGCAGTGAAGTTCGCAGAATCAAAATAACATTTTCTAATAAAGCGAGCTGGAGCCCTGACTGCAGCAGCCACAGTGTAAATAAAGCAGAGTGAAAATAAATCCAACAGCCCATATGAGAAGCGCCGGAGGTATTCAAAAGGCGGGCGGGTTTGATGAGCAGGCAGGGAAGGGTGCTCCCCACCCTTCGGTGGCATCCAGTGGAGTCACCCTACTCGCCAGCGGACCTACGGCATGGAAATGACCAGGGAGGGCTGGCAGAGAAGGGACCTGGAGGGAGGGAGAGGGGAAGGGAAGGCGAGGAGGAGGAAGAGAAAGGAGGGAAGCTCCTTTGCAGGCAAGATTGGTCAGAAAGAAATTGCTGCAGAGGTGCCGGCAGCTGCGGCCCAGCCTAGACCCACGTACGGGGCTGGGGAGAATCCCCCAAACCCATCCATTCCCCCCTTACTCAGCTGTGTGACAGCAACATTAGGGAGCCTCTCAGAAGGTGCAAGGAGAAGGACATGCAAGGAGTCAGCTATGGTTTATGACAATCTTCTCCTCTGTCAATATTAGATACACTCAGAGCAAGTATTGTTACCTGCAAATGAAGGGGTTTGCTGTGTTTCTACAGCTATACTGCAATCGGCTTTCAGATTTCACTCCTGTCATTCAAATTTCCTGAATACCGGCATTAGCACCCCCGTAATTATGTGAACAGAGATGTGAGTTTCTTTCATGTTTAACCATGTCTAAATCGATCCTGTACTATATACCTGAGAAAAACAAACAATGCCAATAACTTTTTTAAAGACTTCATTTGGTGTCTAAGCAGGTATGTTTTCAAGGGAATATAAGAAGTAAACTACTGATGATACTATTCAAAAAGTTTCTATATACTACACTAGATTTCTGAGTTATTCCTACTTGATTGTACTTTGGTTTGCTACATATAATCGTAGAAAGGCATCAAAGAAACTAAGTATTTGGGTGAAAGGGTTTGAGAGTAATTTATTAATAACCCTGTAAGTGTTCAACCTTTATGTAGAGTGTGTCACATAAATGCTCAAAACAGTTTTACAGAGAGCAGCCCACAATTCTTGGATCTATGCATATATGCTCAATAGTAGGCAAATAATTCCTTTCACTTCTGTAGGCAAATACTCTAACTTGCCTACATTTTTGTAAATACAGTAGCTTAAAGCAACCTCTTCTCCTGAAAAATGGGGGGTGGAGGGGGAAATTAAAAAAGAAAAAAATAAAAAAAAAATCACACTTTCCTCTGCAGAAGACTGCTTAGTGTCAAGGGAATTTGGACAGTCTTTTTGCTGTCCACAGTCAGGTTGTTACAGAACAGCATAGTCTTTTTCAAGAAAAACATGAGTAAGACTTTTTGAAGGAAAAGAACTTTTAAGGACTTTTCCCATACACTATTGCTGCTATGAAGAAGTTAATCAAAGTGTCAGTGTTCTATTATCACTTCACTCTAAATCGTCTGTCTTGGGAATTTTTCTGCAGGTCAGTATTGGTTTTATTGTGTGGGGCATTTTCTTTTTTTTGTTTGTTTGTTTTTTTAATATATTACCTTGAATATTATCTTCTAGTCCTTTATGGAAAAACAGAGAACTATGAAGTAACTACAGAATGAATAACATTCTTTAAAGCCAGACTATCTGAGAGATTGTACTACCTATGCCATAACTAGTACTTTAAAGCATAAGTGTGAACTTAAAGGTGAAAAGTTGTTTAGGTCATCTATGACACTATTTTTTCATGACCATCAGCATTTGTGATACACTGTTCTTAAATCTAAAACCTTCCTTCTTTATGTAGAAATCTGGTCAAGGATTTAGGCTAGTTGGAAGGAATTTTGGAGAAGGATACAGATTAATTAGAAATTCAGCATTTGAACCGAAATAAAATACTTGTTCTTAAAAAAACAACCCTTTAAGTCTCACCTGACACATAAGTTAATAGGCGTTATATTCCACTTTTCTATTTAATATATAAATTACTTATTTAACTATGGTATATAGACAAGATGTGTTCCTTTGTAACATAAGGACATGAAGGAGAAGAATATAGCCATTCTACATTAGAAGGGAATGGCTAGTCAGGAGACACAAGGAATATGAACTATATGCAGTACCTGTAGGAAAATATTCCAATCATATTTTAGCTGAAGAAATAGAAGATTTGTAATGCAGATCTGTAATACAGAACTCAACAGTGCGCCTGTACTAATAAAAACATGATAAAAAACAATTGTGACAATACTGCTGATGGCAAACAGAACATCAGTCAAACTGCTATGAAAGGAAACCAAGCTCTTTATATGCACCGGTGGGAAAGTAACTGAAGATCAGTGAGAAGGTCTGTAAACACGCTCAAGCAACTTGCACATGGGGTGCTGAAAAACACATATATCATACTAATGTTGTTTAGTCTTATGTGCTTGGCAAACAGGACATCTACGCTTAGATAAAGTAGGCCTGTGACGGTCTCAGGGGCACCTTATCAAACTTGCCTGAGCTTCCTGCCCTGCTGTGGAAGAAGATCAAAGCACAGTGAAAAACTATTCCTGTCTGAATCCTTGAAGTACAGGCAAGAACAGCAAGTCTGAGCTCTTGCTCTCTCACTCCCTTGCTAACAAGGAGTATCTCACTAATACGGACTCTTCTCTCACTCCACGGTGCCTGCACCCCTGCTGTATGCCTCTGCCCGGGTGCTAAGTTGGAGAATCCCCTATCTGCAAGGTATTGAGATTAAATTAGTTCTTTGCCTTTTATCCATGGTTTTGTGGTTGTTCCTGTATCTTTTCTGTGTCAGCTCACACAGTACCATCTCAAGGGAGAAACATGGCTAGAAAGGCAGAGAATAAAACAGTAAATTTATAGAATTATCATTACTGAATATAACTACTTTGTAGTGAAGATGATAATAGAAAAAAAAAAAACAAACCAACACACACCCTTTAGAACAGATTGCAATCTACCCACATCTCATTTGGAAAAAAATATGATAGAATACTTGTGTTTTCAAGTGATTTTTTTCAAACATAAGTGGGTGAAAAAACCCTTCTTCCTTAATTTCCAGGAGAAGCAGAACTAAGATACTCCTTTCTCAGCCATTCAGTGTGAGCATTCTTCTTGAAGAGAGAAATGCTCCCTCCTCACAGTGTGTTACCCAGGACAAAAATGCAACTCAGGAGGCCTCCATTTCCAAACATTGGATTTTCAAATGGCCCAATCAGGACCTTCTGCAAATCAACGCTGTGCTTCAGACCCATGCAATCTCTTCCCTCCATAGTAAATATCCACCAATAGAAAGTTGTTTCGCTTAATGTACACAGTAAAAGAAACTGAGATTATCAAACAAACAAAAAATAATCTTCAAGTGTTTTAAACCTAACTCGAGTGTCAAGTTTCACCATGGCTCCAAAAATGTCCTGCAGTTATGGTTTCAAAATACGTCTCTGAATAGTAGATGATTAATATGTAATGCAATTTCTTTCAACAAGACAAGGCTGATAAGAAGGAGAAAAAAAAGTATTCTGCCTATTTCAGAGAAGAAAAAAAAACAACCAACAAACCAAGCAAACAACAAAACCCGCCCACCGACTTGAAAATTGTGTAAGCAGCAAGTACCGTTTGAATCAAGTCCCGTAATTCTCATTCTGTTTCCAAGCAACACTTCAGCGGGGAACTCCCGTGTTACCTCCCTCTGCTTGGAAAGTTTCAATTAGCACATCGACTCACTCCGCTGCCTCCTGAGGGAGGACGCTGCAAAACCAGCAGTTTTCCTCGACCTATTTCTGAAGGGCTGCTTTTAAAGAACAAATGAAACTCCATCCCCCACCGCCCCGCCCCAGCCCTCAGGCAGCCGCGCTCGGAGGCTCCCGCGGTGCATTCCCGGCCCCCACTTCGAGCAGTTTTATTTTCTTCTGCATAAAACATGACAAAGAAATGAAAACCTGTTTTACCTAATACGTACTTAACGGAAGGAATGCCGTGTCCCTTACAGCGGAAGGAAAAAAAAAATGTTAATAACTATTTCATCTGTTCCGAGGAAACACAAAGCAGAGAGGAGCCTTCGCTACCTTCCAGCGGGGCGGACTCCCCGAAGCATCAACTGCGGAGAGGCGCCTCCCTACAAACACTCTCGCTGATTTTCTTGATTTATATCGCCCTGACATTCCCCTTCCTCCTTGAAAGCTGCCTCTGACAGTGTCCGACACTCTACCCGTCGCTCCAGCCCCCACCTTCAAGAAGCCGGAGGCGGGCAGCTCTAAAGCCCGCGGCGCCCAGCGTTACCGAGCAGATCGCGGCGGCCGTGACCGCCTCCACCGAGCCCAAGGAGCTCCCGCGCCCGAAAAGGCCAAGGCAGCAGCGAAGGGCCCTAAAAAGCCGCCGGCCGCCAAAAGCCCCAGAAAGGCAGCACCGAAGGGCGAAGGCGGCAGCAGCCAGGAGACGATACTGTAAAAGGAAAGGGAACTTTTGCGGATAAAGCCTAGAGCGGTTTTAAGCGCCAGGCACGTTATCGGAGTGAAAAAGAAAGAGCTGAATCATCAGCTCCAGCCCAGACCGGTACACGGTAATCCCCCGCAGCACGGATGTCTGATTGCCAGTGGTGCTTCTGTAGGAACTCGCACGATACCCAGAAGCACCCTTCAGACTATTTTGTTTTAAACTGTGATCCTCCTTAGCGGTTTCCACCGCCGCCGCCGCCACCCCCATCACATACCCACAATCGCGGACGCTGTCCTGGGGAAACAGCCCTGGCTCAGTTATAGGAAATATTTATAATTCCATCACTATTGCCTGAGAGCTGTGAGTTACAAACAAGCAAAAAAAAAAAAGCAACCACTACGCACGGAGTGCTGGGACTCCCTGTTTTCACCCACGAAAGCGGAGCNAGTGAAACTGAGAAACGTTTGCGTTAACTTCTTAGAAAAAAGATAAATGCAGAGATCTACGTCAGCTAGCAAAAATAAAGCTGAAGAAACATATAGAAATAATATTTATGCTTCAAAAATTTTCCCTCAACGCCCAAAGTTACCAGATTTATCAAAACGTACGGGAGAAGCAAGTACTTAAGAGTGTCCCTGCTCTTTCTGGGAGGATGTGGGTGGCTCTGAAAAGAGCCTTTTGGGTTGTCAGCTGGAAGAGAGTTTTTACTTGGCTTTGGCCTTGTGGCTGTCAGTCTTCTTGGGCAGCAGCACGGCCTGGATGTTGGGCAGCACCCCGCCCTGCGCGATCGTCACCTTGCCCAGCAGCTTGTTGAGCTCCTCGTCGTTGCGGATGGCCAGCTGCAGGTGGCGGGGGATGATGCGCGTCTTCTTGTTGTCGCGGGCCGCGTTGCCCGCCAGCTCCAGGATCTCGGCCGTCAGGTACTCCAGCACGGCCGCCAGGTACACCGGGGCGCCGGCGCCCACCCGCTCCGCGTAGTTGCCCTTGCGCAGCAGCCGGTGCACGCGGCCCACGGGGAACTGCAGCCCGGCCCGCGACGAGCGCGACTTGGCCTTGGCCCGCGCCTTCCCGCCCTGCTTCCCGCGACCGGACATCTTACAGAGCTCGGTTTAAAAGAAGACTTAAAAAAAAAAGAAAGATAAAAGAAACTAAACCCTACGCCACAAACTCAAAAAGAGCCGTAGGAACAAGAGCGATGCAGCGGCAGCCGCCACCCTGCCTTTTTATCCCTTCCTTCGGGGGCTCGGCGGGACTCGTGATTGGCGCAGGCCGCGATTGCGGAGTTAGCCAATGGGAAGGCAGATGCAATAGCGACGAATCGGAGGCTCTAGTTTCTTTAACGTCACTATCCCGTGTCGTCCAATGGCAAAGTACGGCCTCGAGTCATCTCATTTGCATACCGCCCCTATAAATACGGGTGTCGCCGCTATTGTATTTACGTCGTTCCTGCGGTGGACAGGTAGTGACAGACTTGTAAAATGCCGGAACCAGCTAAATCTGCTCCTGCTCCGAAGAAGGGCTCTAA
>VXAK01020302.1:3326-47486 GCA_013399435.1 Arenaria interpres | reverse complement strand
CTCCTCTGTTCTTTTACTAGACATTATCTCCCCATTCCTGCTCCAGCCTTATCTAGACCAGACATATGCTACAGGGCCGGTAGGCCCTTATCTACCAGAAGAATTTTACACCATGTTCCATTGTCTGTATGAAAGAAATTGTCAGCCACAGAAAAATCAACAATGACTTCTCTTTGGAGAGTTCAGACTTAAAAGCCCAATGAAGAAATGTAAACTATTTATTTAGATATCATAGTTGTGATAAAGCAATCTGTAAAGTCTGGAGAACAGACGGAAAGGAAACATGACAAAGCAAACAAAACCAAGTTAGATCAGGCACTTGGAAAGCAGCAGGGCAACTAATGTGTATAACAAAATGCAGGCCGAACTTTTATTTGCATTATTATTCCTATGCAATTCTCTGGAATACATAAGATGATGACTCATATCAGAGCTTGGTTGTCTAGATAGGTACAACAACTTCAAGACTGTGCTCAGGAGAATTGTTTTGGTGCTTTCTAATGAAATTAGCTTAAATGAAGATGTTTCCTAGAAACATGATTAAGCCCACACAGTTATTGCACTTCTTGGCCATTGGCAATTAAAGCATAAAATATACATGAAGCCAAATCCTGAGCTGATGAAATTCAGATTTATTCCAGTTGTTTTAATAGCACAGAATTGATTCATAGCAGCTGCAAATCTGCTTCACGCTGATTTACACACTGGTTATCATCCTGAAGGATCATAAAGTGTTTTACGAATTAGCATCTTGGAACACTTATCATATCTACTTGAAAACAAGATACATGTCTTTTCTTTTCGGATGATCTGTCACATCAGAATCTATGGTGTCATCTATGGTACACTGTAGCTTCAAATCATTACAAAAACTGTAGGCACTGAGATTCATCTGTGTTTACTTATAGACAACAGTGGCTCAATAGATGCCACTAACTGACAGCTGAACTTCATTGTTTAAAATGTTGGTTTTGAACTCTCCCATCCATATCAGCTTTGGTATTTAAGAAACAACAACAGAATTAATGTAAACATAATAGGATATAATATTATACAATATGCAAGATATATACGTGTATGTTAGCTATAATATAACACATAAACAAAAGCCTTTAGGAAAAGAGTAGTTCCCCATTAAATGCAAAGAAACAACCACTGCTTCACAAAGTGGTTGAACCACAGACTATTGGAAGATGTGAGAATACCGCACTTTGTTTACCCTGGCCTTATATTCTTAAATACCTTCTGCCAGAAACACGATGAAAGGCTAAACAAACCTTATGTCTGAGATAGTAAGGCTTCTCCTATGTTTACGAAATTTGGGGAAAATTTGCTACCTTCAATAACCACTGATGATTATTACATCTACTAAAAATCTTGCCCAGGGTGTTGTGTAGACTTGTCGAACATACAGTCATGCTAAGAAGGAAGCAAGAAACACATTCCGCTCCTTCATTTTGCATTACACATGGTGTTGATATTTGGGGAACACAAAGGCTGTATTCTTTTCATGAAGCTGGTAAACTGAAGGACAGGGTTAAGAGGAAATCCTCCCGCAAGGGCCTCTTATGCAGACCTTTTCCGCAGCCAGGTGGTCCCCAGCTTGTATCACTGCACAGGGCTCTTTCTTTCCTGGTACAGGATTTGTATTTATCCTTGTTCAACTTCCCAAGGTTTCTGTTGGCCCGTTCCTCCAGCCTGTCTCAGTCCCTCTGAATGGCAGCCCTGCTCTCAAGCCTATTCCCCCAATTCAATGTCATCTGCAAATTTTACGAGAGCATACTCCATCACCTCCTCTATATCACTGGTAAGGATATTAAATGGTCACATGCCAGGGTCTTCTGTGGTACTCTACTTGTTACCTGCCTCCAGAAAAGCATGGCCCATTAACCACTGCACTCAAAACCCAAACATCTAACCAGTTTTTTACTCATTTACTTGCCCAGACATCAAGACTTTAGCTCCCAATTTCAGGCTAAAAGTTAATGTAAGAAAATACCTGAAGTCTAGAGTCTCTCAGGTTACTGCAATACTCAAATTTCAATCCAGTTCCACAGAACTTTAAAGATTCTTATGAGGATGAATGTACTGTAAAAGGCAAGCTGTAATATGTTCAGCCAATATATCAGCCAATCGTTCACGGCTTCACTGTAAAAAAAATCAATCTTTGTGATATTTTTAATGCTACAGTAGTTGCTTTTAGTTCAAGCTTTTTATTAATGTTCTCCTCAGTGAGAGGGGAAAGTTAAATAGATTTTATTGATGCTTCCCACATAGCATGAGTTAGCCCTGTCATCAGAGGAAAAGCATTTACACAAAGAATGGTCTGCTGGCATATCATAAATTAGTTGGAATATTATGAATCTGGCATTGTAGTGATTACTTAGCAACTATTAGTAAGTAATAGTTCAGTCCTAGGTGAATGCAGTGACCATTTTTAGCAGTTATCTTAACATCTTGCACCAAAACTTCAAACCATTTGGTTTTATGGAGCTATTTTGGAAGAGGATCTCCAGTATTTGAAGCATCTGTTTTTATTTAACAAAATACCAAGAAAAGGCTTGAGGATTTAGCATGTAAGTTCTCTCTACTACAACCTTTTGTGCTGATCTTGTTTTACAGACTTTGTGTAATGTCCTGGTATTACATAGATTCATACAAACCTACACAGATTACCAGATTAATACAAAGTGCAGACAGGTGTTCATTTATTTATGTAATTAATCAATGTGGTTTTGTGGTGTTTTTTTCAATAGACTTCTTAAGGCAGAGTAAATCTTCCTGACATTGTGCAAATATATGTTGGCAATGGTTAAATAGAAGCTACTGCACTCCCTCACGTCCTTTGGAACAGGAGAAGCCATGGGGACATTGATAACTCTTGGTCAACATTTTGAGGAGTCTCTCAGAAAGATGATACTACCTATGCTTACCAGCCACCCAGTAAAGCCTCTGCACACTGGATAATTCTGGTTAAAGGAAAACCAAAGGAATATCTCATCCACATGTATCTCTTGCACAAAGGAATCAACTGACGCAGTGTTGAACGGCTATCTGTCATGAATGGGGAAGACTTTGTGGAACTACCAGTTGTAAAATACCATTCTTCCAAACCAAGTAAGATCTGCAGTCATTTAAGCCTTTGTAAAAACCTCTGAACTTTCATTCTTTTCTGAGAGAGACAGAATCTGTTTCTGGTGAAGAATTCATTAAAAAACACTATAATATGCATATAAATTACACAAAATAAGTGAAGGAATTGTAGTTCCTCTGTTGTTAAACTTAAAATTAACCTTTGACACATTGCTTGGAAAAGATTCTAAGCTGGCAATAGCAGTGACAGAAGCTGGTGGCAGAAGCTTATGGTTTCTACTCAGAAGAGGTATCACAGAGCAGCTGTTCAGAATGTCCCTGGGAAGGATTGTGTGGCCATTTGACAGTTCATTTTTTAAAACCATTCAATCTGGATAAAGGGTAGCTTTGTGTTTGGAAAAAGGGAACTGTCCATTAGGACACATGTTGAGACCTTCAGCTCATTGCATGTGCTCTTTCCCTGATGACATCAGTCATTATTGAATGAAGTTTTTAACTGTATCCCCGCATTTCTCATGTTAGTTGGGTTTAAACTCATGTCTTTAAGTAATGAAGTGCCTTACTTCTCTTGTACCCAGCTTAGGCTGGTAATATTATTATTTTATTGTGGAAAAAAAAAAAAAGGAAGACGCACAGACGAATAACTTTTCCACATTTTCAAGTGGGGGAGTTGACAAAACTATTTTTAGTTGTTTTTCTTTTTTTAAAGAATAGGCATAAATCTCATAAGACCTGGTATGTCACATCTTATTTGTGATATACTCATTTGATGTCTCACACAATATGATCATTTCTTATAATAACTCCACAACTACAGAAGAAAAGCAGCATATGAATTAAGTGCATAGTAATTTACTAGTCAGCTTGCTGTTTGTTGAAATTAACTCTTCAAAATGCAGGGTTTTTTGGTGACAAGGATCAAGATAATTTATTTACCTGCATAGCTTGTTCCCTTAAACACTGCAGTCTTCTCTTCTGTATCAAGAGATTGATATGATAATTTTTTTCTACCTATTAGAAGAAGCTGTCAACTGAGGGAAATTTCAGTCTTTTCCAAGAAAATTGTATATTCTTAAGCCAATGACTAATGCTGTCCAAGACATCAACAAGCAGCAAAATAAGAACATTTTTTACAGAAAACAAAAAGACAATTTCTGATCTAACATTCAAATGATTACTTTGATATACCTTACACTTTTGCCCCCTTAAATTGTATGTCTTTTACAAAAATATGTGTCGTAGTGACTAAGTGGAGGCTGGTATTTTTTTGTGTGTGGGGAGGAAATTAAAATAATTTTAGGGTGCCTATCCTCAGACAGCTTTGGCTTCATCAGCCTTGACTGTCTAATATCAGCCTCACTCCCTTTCTTGATGAACAGATTTCTTCAGGCAAACTTTAGGCTATTTAAAGAAAATGCTTCTGACAAACCCACTCCTCCAACTTCTTTTTACTGCGGTAAAACGGCAAAAAAACATGCAAGTATTGAGTGCATAATACCTGTAAGCAATATTAAAGTGAAAAAATTTCAGAAACACAGATAATGAATAACAGAGGTTACCCTTGACAAATGCTGCACCTCAGTTAGCTTGGTGCAATGATGCTATGAGGCAATCAGAACCTCAGAGCTCCCTACCAAACCACGAGGAA
This sequence comes from Arenaria interpres, assembly GCA_013399435.1. NCBI lineage: Eukaryota > Metazoa > Chordata > Aves > Charadriiformes > Scolopacidae > Arenaria > Arenaria interpres. Next base: position 42,745 of record VXAK01020302.1, on the reverse strand, counting down.
CATTTTCTTTGCGTCAGTGACCTGCAGAACCAGAATATCTTAACCTTAACCATTCTGCATCCAGATTGCTTGGGAGTGTACATCGAGTGCACCTCAAAGACCTGTACAAATCTGTGAATAGGCAAATAGGGACTGGAAGGCAATCATTCTCAAAATGTTCAATCACTCTCTTCTGGAAAGTTCATCTCAACTCAAATTGGTGTTTGTCTCTTGGTGATGAGGAGCAATGTGGTCCTTTAGACAACCAGTTCTCTACAAGTCTTTTGATTGCTCTACAGCTTCTTTGTCCATAGAATCATAGAATCAAAGAATGGTTAGAGTTGGAAGGGACCTCAGAGATCATCCAGTTCCAACCCCACTGCCATGGGCAGGGACACCTCCCACTACACCAGGTTGCTCAAAGCTCCATTCTGCCTGGTCTTGAACACTTCCAGGGTTGGGGCATCCACAGCTTCTCTGGGCAACCTGTTCCAGTGTCTCACCACCCTTACAGTAAAGAATTTCTTTCTAGCATCTAATCTAAATCTCCCCTCTTCTTTCAACTTAAAATCATTACCCCTCGTTCTGTCACTACATTCCCTGATAAAGAGTCCCTCCCCTTATGTCCCCATATGACATGAGTTATATCTGTTCATCTCATCTAATTTAAGATCTCTACAACAGAAAAACTGTAGTCTAAGTTAGTCACCTTATGCTCCCTTTATAATCAATAGAGGAAAATAGCCATATCTAAAAGGTGATTTATTTAAACTATTTCAACCTCCAATTAATTGCCCTTTGTAACTGCTTGGTTCTACTGCAATTATTAAACCTATGCATACTTTTGATAGCCAGAGTAGAGAAAGGAGCACACACAGGGTCTTCATTTTCCTCTGAGAGCTGTTAAGATAATTTGTGCTTCACCTGTGAAGTAAAACCTTAAACTGACATTTCTGCATTATTAACTTTTTCTAATGTCCTTGACAAGTAGTGTACCCAATGACATGCATCTCTGAATGTCTCATTTTCTAGTTCTTCATGAGGAAGGGCTGACCTGCATTACTTATCTGCAAAACAGAGGGATTTCTGGTTTGCCTTCTGTGAATCTCGTTCTTATGTGCATGCTTTTCTCTTGGCTCTCCATGGGAACCTGGGGGCCTGACTTAACTCTAACAGTGGGTGTTTCAGTGATATGTTTCTGCAGCCTTTTCTGCAGGAGAGCTATGAAAGCAAATTGGACCTTTATAACCACATTGCCCTCTCAATTACCTCCACTCATCTTAAGATCTTATTAGATATCCTTCAATAGATGTTCATACACTGAAAAATGCATAAACAACTGAGCTGCCAAAAAGGGCTTACGGACACTATTTTAAACACATAGACTAGCACTTTTCAAATTAAGTTAATTCAGAGAGAAGGCCCATAAACATGGAATAAATGCTCTGTATCTCTACAAAATGTTTCTAATAAATACATAAATTTTTGTTTTGTTTTGTTTTTTATTTAGAAAAGCAGAATGATATTAAGTTCTTTCTAAGATTGCTATTAAGACAGCAACATCTCTCCATCCCTTTATTTCCATTCCTGACCTCAGTTACTGTCATATGACTTCACTGCAAAATCTCAGACATTGTCAGGGTGTTACAGTTCTGTCCCTTTCCGATTATGGGTTTCTACCTTCTGTGCCACGTCTCTGATAAGGAAAGAGTGTTTGAGGGAATGATGGCCATTAATTAGGGATTAAATCCTTCCCCAGTGACAAGTGTTAGAGGAGGGTAATGGGTTTTTGTGCATAGCATTATCTCAGTTCTTCACAACATAAAACCAAAGAAACAGGATAAGTAATCCTCTAAGAAAAGAATATGAGGACAAGGGATGGGTTACACTTCTCACCCTCTGTCTTTGACTAGTATATTGCATTCAATACAGACTGTGACAATATTTAATGTGTTTTTAAATTGATTAGTAATCACATATTCACAGCACTTCAGTATTTTGCTGAACAAACTGATTTTGCTGAACTTGCAGGTGAAAGAATCCTAAATATATAGGGTTATTTGTTTAGAGACTTTAGCAGCGAGGGTTTGATATAGGAAAACTTCTAATTCTCTTCCGCTCTCTTGGGATAAGTACACCATGAGCTGGCATGCCACAGAAGTGTTGTGCTGTGTGAAGGAATTCATAATCTTTATGGAGACTATGAGGCATCTCTGACGTGTGTGCAGCGTTACAGCTACTCTGTCATCCTCTTAGCAATTTCACTGACATCACCACAAAAGTGAAGATTAGGGTTACAGTCTACTGCCTACCATGTAATTGTTGTCTTTACTATAAAGTTCACAGCTTTTTCTGAATTGCTTCTCTGCCTTTTATTTTTTCATCAGAATTGAAGAGGGTGCTCCACAACACGGACAGTCTGGCTGCTCAAAGGTACATTTTGCTCCCTGGAAACAGAGAACATCCTACCTTTGGAAAACGAAGAATTACTTGTGACTCAGCCTAAGTGAGGCAAAGCAGCAAAAATTACCTTTGACTGAGTGCACTCATTGTCCCTGTACACCTACTGTCCGCCTTGCTGGATTTTCACCCAGTGTGTCTAAACAGCTTTCTGATCAGAAATAACACAATGTAAGGGTTTGTCTTTGCAATATTTCCAAAGGCATTTCCAATGCTTCCATTACCTTCAATAGCCATGTTCTCTTCACTTTGACATCTTAAAAAACAAAAAAGAAAATGCGAAAATGCTGGCAGTATAAAACAGTGTTTATGCCGCTATGTTAAGGATCCAAAATGAACAAGGGATTCTCAGTGAAAACAAACCATGAGATTGTGGAGTGTTAAATACTGCAACATTATCATTCACTGATCACTACCGTCATTGCTTTGGCACCTCAGCATAACCATGATGCCAATTCTTTTTTTTTTTTTTTTTTTAAATGCAAATTATCAATCGATCTTTGCAGAGAAAATCCTTGGCAATTCCTTCATATCTACCAGCATTGCCTGAGGAGGGGACATCACATACCTTGAAAAGAAGAGCTGTGAGTTCCAGGCATATGCCAAAGAAACAAGAACCCTCAAGATGGAAGCCAGCTAGATGTATACACTCATTTTTCATTCAGAACTATTATTATCTTGCCATCACAATTTTGGCACAGTTCCTCGTTCCTTAAACACCTCATTCATACGCTAAAATTCACAGTAAATGCTTTTGTGTGCAAACTTATGCCAGATTATGTAAAAGGCATCAAAGGCATCTGTACCTCAGAGTCAGTTTTCATTTATCAAGAAAGCAAATAAACAGAATGCATGTGCATATAATACGTAGTGATACAGCCTGAATTTTAAATGATGTGGGACTACTCCTATTATTGATATTCATAAGGGGACAATTTCTGAATCCACAATCAGGCAGTAACCTCCACTATGGTAATTATGTGATGAGATCTATGGAAATCAAACTATAATGCTGAGATTGGGATGAAATTCAAGCTTGCCCCAAAGTAACAGCTGTGGTATAGCTTAATACCAGGGCTGACCCAGAGCAGTGAGTCATTAATGCCCAGGTTGGCCCAGGAACTCCCCAGTGAGATGAGGTGATGGGCTGAGCCACTGGCCAGCTTCCCAACAAAACAGCTATCAACAGTTACAGGAGTTCTCCAAGTGGGAACTGTGGACAGTTTGGCAGAATTCCCCATCTATCTCCTGCTGTGCACGCACCAGTTGAGGTACACGATATGTATACTTAAGATGTGTTCATTAATTCCCCGAGAGGAGAATTTGTCTGTCTCAGGCATCTCCCCAGGCAGCTCCTGCTGTTGAACTGACCAAAATGCACATAGATCCTTTAAATTATCAGTAGAAACTGTTCTTGCATGTGCAGACATGATCATAAAGAACAGGCTTTTGCGCATAGGTAAGACAGGCGATGTTTTGTATATACTGTAAGATAATCAGAAACAATGGACCAGTTGGCTTGTAAGAATCCAGCCACACAACAGTGCAGGAAATCACGTCCGACACAGCTGAAGATGTTGCTGCAAGGACGGATGCAACAGAGACTCCCAGCGCCACCTGGACAGGGACTGGCTGTTCTCTTGGAGAGACTTGACTCCCCATGAAAGCTTTATTGAGGGTTCTTGGGTTTTTTTAACACAGTCTCTTCCTGTGCCTGGGCAACAAGTATAAGGCAAATGGTTAAATAAAATGACTCAACACCTCACTTTAGTACTTTTGATAAGAAAGAGAGGGGAAGGGAGAAAGGGAGAGGAGGGGAAGGGAGAAGAAGAAGGAGAGGAAGGAAAGAAACAAAGAAACAAAGAGAAAGAAACTAGCCAACCAACCAACCAACAAACTATGGCATCTAGATCAATATCCAATAATCTTGTAGTGAGGTAGCTGTGGTGGTATAAGAGTGTTTACTGTTTAGTTTATCAATATTTTAAGCAACTGTTCCTGCATAATGGATTTCTAAGTCAGCTTCTGGTTAATAGTCATTGTCTGGTTAATAAATAAAAAGATACTTGCTATTAGTTTGCAGATAGTGGTTAATCAAAGTTGAGTTTTTAAAAAAGTGAATAAAAACCGTAAATGTGGCTCTGGGAGAGGTCATTTGGAAAGCTGAAAATTAAGCAGAAAGCACTGTGCATTTAAAGAGAGCTGTGTACTTTAATCCTTCAGACACCAAGATGGGGAGGAAGGGAGGTATGAAGTCAAGATGTACAAAGTGTGAAAAATACAACAGTTTCTTCTGGCTCTAGTCCTCCCTACTGGTACCCTATTTCCACCTTTGGCTTTTTTCTGTACAAGTCACGTTTAAGTCTTTTCATATTTGTTGATAAATCTATATGTACATCATACAGAAGTATGTCTGTGCAGGTCTCCATGGGTGTATCTGGACTAAAACCAAAAAGTATGACTGCAGCTTGTAAACACATATCCAAGCTTGCTTACTCCAGTTAGAATTTAGGTACAATACAGCACAGCTACAGCAGCAAGGAAACCTGGTGTGGGCTATGAAAGCTTCACAGCATCCTGAGTGAATATTTGATCCTGTGTGATCTCATGCTGTGCAGGGCATTAGTAAATGGGAAGTCAATACCTACATCTTGGTTCTCCAGTTATTGCTTACAAGATATTTACTGTGATGCACAGTATGTTGTTGTGGTTGCCAGCACGAGAGCTAGCACAGAATTTGACATAGGCACTTTGGAATTCCAATAGGAATTGCACGAGGGTAAGTAACTTTACACAGGAGAGCAGGCCTTCAGCAACATTAAATCATGAGCTATACTGTTGTGTCGTTGTAATGCCACTTGTTCTTGAGTAAGGGAACAGCTTGGATCACAGCATTACTCATCACCTGCAGGGCAAAATTCTCCACTAGGATGTCAAGGAGCCCCATGGGCTGCCAGGGCCAGGAGTAGCAGAGGCTGACACAACAGTGGACCCAGGGCTTCTTTCAGACTGTGCTATGTGGGTGGAGGGGTCTTTATGCATCCTGAAATGACCGGTGGGTGTTACGCTGACTAGTAGGAAAATACTTCATAACATATACAGAACGCTCATTTAATACCCTAAACATGAGGTGGATACTGGGGGTGGGAGTGATCAAGATTTTACTGCCAGAAAACCTGTGAAAACAATATTTAGCAATTCAAGTAAGTTCGTGCCACCTTCTACTTAATGCTCAAGAGAACACCAGAGCTGGGAGTTGGTAATTACTTCTGCACAGAAACACGGTTTGACACACACTATTATAATTTTTTAAGCAAGTTAAAAGAAAGTCTGATGGTTCCAGGACAAAACCACTTAAAGCATGTACCTCTGAAAGGAGACAAACAGCATATTAAAAAAGCTTTGACTTCCTTAACAGTACTAGATGTGAGAAAGAGTGCAATTCCAAAAGCTCAAACAAACAGACCTTACCTGTGCTAGATCCTGTAACCGGCAGCCCTTACAATTTGATACATGAAAACACCACACTCTGTGCCTGCGCACAGTCCAGGAGGAGAATGAATATAACCTTTGCCACTTTCATCTCCTTTGCAAGCAGACTCAGACTTACACCAACTTTTGTGTTAGCATTAGGGAAAAGAGAATAAATCTGCCGTCCTGTGATAAATGTCTCTATGTGAAGATATCACAGAAAAATGGGATCTGATCATTCTGCTACCCCCCTCTGTAGAATAGAATAAAATTCTCATTTCTGTACATGTTGAATGCTTACACAAGCCTATTTTATAGAAAGTTCTCATACAGAGAATAAACACTTATATAAAAAGCTACAGCAAAACAGACTTCTCATATGTACAACACAACACATTTCGCCTCCGTTTTTAATGTCTGTATAGCTTATATATCTTGAACAGATGTCGTGACCTTTTTTCCGCACTGCTGCTTTCTGTTATAACCAACTAACAAGATTTAAAATGACCACTGAATTTCCTGCTGCATATGACACAGGAACTATTTTTAATACTGCAAATCTTTTGGATGGTTCATGCTAAACAAATTAATTATCAGGTCTCGTAGAGGGTTGTTGTTTTTTACCTGAAACTGTGTGATCCTTTGGGTCTCTCAGCAGTTTGAGCCTTGTATGAGGGAAAATGTACTGCAGGGGCTTTCCATTTATCTGAGGAAGACAAATGTGCATGTCATAAAAAGATAAAACAATATCAATTGTATTAATAATTTTAGTTGGAACAGAAACAAGCAAACAAACTTATTTCATCCAGAAAAATATCAGAACTTCACAATTCAAACACTCCCTTGCGTTTCAAGACAGACCGCAAAATCCTTCTGCAGGGGAATGAATGTTTGTTTCCATAAAGCCAGATTCATTTTGAATACAGCTTTAGTTTTGATTTTCATTTTCTAATGACAAAAAGGTGGTCACTATTTTCTGTAGCTTCTCTTAACATTAATCCTTTGTCCAAGCAATGTTCAGGAGAATGAAATTAAATATAATTACCGTAATAATCATAAAATCCTGTTCCTACAGACCTAAACAAAATGGTGGTTGAATGTGTAAACAGCCACGAATTACTGCCGTAGTTTCAGCAAAACGACATATTCCAATGTACCTCGTAATCAAATTTCAAAAGCCTTTTGAAAGACCCAACCTAAAACTTTTAGGACTACCTTTTATATGAACATGTGTAACTTTCACTTGGGCTGATACTGGAAATTGTGGAAGCCGAAAGAAATGCATCTCTTCAACAGGCACTAAAGAGGCAGGTTCCCAGCTGGGACGATCCCACCTGCCCCACACCAGGGGCACGGGAAGGGCCACGCAGCAGGGACTGACCCACTCACCAGGGACCAGCACTCTGAGCCCACAACTAAGGGCCTTTGCAGAAAGAATGCTTGTTGCTACACTCTCACGTGTCATGGCTATCACACACCCTTTTTACCTGTAGTTTTGGCCTTTGGGACGCAAAGGAGAATCCATCCCCTTTCTGCCTCTACTGCACTGGTGCTGAGTGAGCACAGCATTGGGCCCAGAGGAGCAGGGGGTGACTGGCTGTGCCTGCTCCAGGCAGAGGGTCAAAGGGATGGGACCTGGAGGGGGGGCAGATTCAAGGAGCCAATGGGACAATATTAATCAGCACAGATATGCTGCATTTTGAGCATATCAGCAGCCTGCTCTCAATGATTTATTACCATTATTTATATTTAAGTAGCATTTACAGGGATTAAGCTCCTCCTAAACTAAGCACTTCAAACCCAGCTTCGGCCCTGGAGAGTTTATGATGTTAATGGACAGCACATATAAATGGTGGGAGAGGAAACAGAGAAGTCAAGGGACTCACTTAGCTCAATCCCACAGTGAAAAGAAGAGTTTATACATCTTTTTTTTGTAATTCAGTTTCTTATCCAGTGGATGATGTTGCATCTAGAAGGCTGAAATCCTCCCGTGTCACATGGAGAGTGGTATTGATGGTAATTAATCTCAGAGAAGAAGGAGATCATGGATTTGGTAGTGGACAAGCACTCCAGAACAAATCAGAACTTGAGGTCAGGCAGACTTTAGGACTTATCATGGAATTTTGCCAGGACATAGGATCTAATACTACCAGAAGTGTATAATGTGCCCTGAGACTTCCACACTTATAAATAGATAGGAACATTATCAGAAATTCAGTGAGTGTAATTTAACAGTAAGAATAATGTCTTTGCCACATGTATATAAAATTTGCCTGCTTATATAAAATTGAAAAAATCTGAAAAATAGGTATCCAATTTTATTTTTTATTAAATAAAAAAGAATACAAAATAATGCAATTCAAAAGAAGCAGTATGAACACATTTGAATAGTTCCTTAGCTGGGATCCATTTTGGTGGGAGCAATTTCATTTAACTGAGTAACACTGCAGCTCATAAACTTAAATTCACATTGTTTTTAATTGCTCTGTCATGGATTTCTTTAGCCAGATTGCTTTTTTGAATAAATAATAATCCAATAATATTCAATTGTACATGATTTGCTGACAAATTTATCAGAAAATATAGACTGTCTCCTACTTTAGTCTATTACTTCCTCATTACTTTCACTTCCAGAATTTTATGATAAGTATAAATCTTGGTGATTCATATAGTTATGAATAAAAGCATTAAAGTTTATTAGCATTCAGGGTAGCACATTATTTTTTATTGTTGGTGGGAATCAGTACTTAAATTGAACATGTCATTAGGCATTTACCTTTAGAACAGTATTTGTCTGAAATGGCAGCATAAATAGGAAAAACCAGTGGTTACTGTAGATAATGGAAAGAACAGTTATGTTGGTTTTGATGGTTTACTTTAACCACTAATGCCCATATATACTTATATGAAACCCATTTGAAACCTTGTAGAACACAAATTATTTTGTGTTGCCAAGTGTCCACATCTAACTTTTGCTAAAGGTGATTTCACTTCGGTGACTTCACCTGAATGTATTCCAGGGTCCCTTCTAGCTGACTTTTCCCCCAGTTCCCCCAAGTGAATATACAGAGGGACACCCCCAAGGATGCACAATCCCGACAGCATAAGTCTGCGCTATGGCACAAAAAGGGGCAGTCCCTCTGCTGCAAGGAATAGAGGACGTATAAGTCCCCAAGCCCAGGTTTAAGTCACAGGGCAAAAAGTGACTCGATCTCGCTTATTTGCTACAAACCCCACAGATTCCTGCCATCTGTCCTTATCGTGGGGATCCTTTCCTCACCTCTTTGGGAGCATTCCATATACTTGAATAACAGCTCTTGCGGTTCAGCGCTGGCAATGCCACCCTCTACTTATCACATACACATTTTGACTCTCCAGTGTACCTTCCTCTCTGAGCTGACAGGGGACTCGGGTCCTTTTTTCTGCATATTACTCAGTGGGCCCTTGGGGGTTGCATCCCAGTAAGTTAAATGAAAACTGGACTATAAAGCATTTCCTCCAGGAATGTGAGCTCTTGTCACGTGTTTCATGTTATTAGTCAGCTCTAAGGCCCTCCAAAAAAATTGAAAGAATGGCAAATAAATGCACTGAGGCTTTCTAACACTGTTACAGAAAATCAGTTTAAATATACACTTTATTTTCCCTTTGTTGTCTTTACATGTTTTGTCTAAACAAGAAACTCTATAGAAGCCTCATATAAAGGAATTTTACAAGGTAAAGAGGGCAATTAAGAAGGATAAATTTCTTTAGTGCTGTATTTAAGTTTAAAAAATAAAATGCACGAAGTGTATTTTAGTATTCCAGGCAAGGACTGTAGCACCAGCTATAACATATTAACTGGTCTTAGGGTCAGGTCATCAAAGCCACAGTAATTTCTGGTTTTAAGCGGTTCTACACCTCCGCTTCCACCAATATCTTACATAGGGCCCGATAATGTGAGTCTCAGCAGCTACACCTGGCTGAAGTCCTTTAGGAAATACAGTCTTCAAGGGAAATTTTACCGGGGTTAGGTACCCAGGAACAGGATGGTGGATGCTCAAGGTGATGGGTGAGACAGTATCTACCCTAATTTCCAAATACCACAGGTACTTGCATGATCACGCAAGTCTTGTGAAAGCCAGCACAAGGAATTTCCACAGTGAAGGTAATCCTGCCCCTTTGGACGGCTGCATTTCCTCTGTGCAGAGGAAGATGGTCAAGTTCTTTAGAAATCCTAAAGGTTGAAAGTTCTCTCTACTGATAGATCCCTGATGACAGAGATAATTTGCAAAAGTAGTACTGAAGAAAACCTTAACAAATACAATGTTCCTGCTCATTAATAAATTGCAAAGTGACTGGTCTTTGCATCTGCAATTAGGTCAGTACAGAACTCCGCCTTTTGATTTAGATATCATTCTGGCACGCAGTGAGAATGACGTTTCTGGGTGACTGAAAAATGAGAAACTGCCTGCTAAATTCTATCTTGAATTACAGTGAGGAGGTGGGTAAATATTCATTCATTAGATTAGCTGTTTTAACAATTACACTAAATTTGGACATGTCCTATTTCTCATAGTATTTCCAGAGAATCTGAATCACAAAATGCCTCTCCATCCAAGCCTCAGAGAAAGCAGTTTACTACAAATTCAAACGGAATCTCCTTGAAAGTTGGAAATCAAAACTAAGCAGAATGAACTTAGAAATTGAGGAATAAAAGTTTGCAGGCAGCCTTCTGGATCTCTGTCACAAATAGCATTTTCTCATTTTAACCCCACTGCTCACCTTATGACCCATTTTCTCATAATTTCTAAATATGCTAGTACCCCTAAAAAGGTGTGACTTAAATTTCAAGGGAACGGTACAGACCTATCAACCAAGACAAACATATACTTTTTGAGGGCCTTTAGAATTAGGGGATTAACATTCAGAAGGTTGCATCTCTACAGCCCTTGCCTTCTTTTTGTGATCAGAAAACTGTTGCCAAGGTGAACTGATGACAACAGGTCAGTATTATGATGATTCTGGGGATTTTGTTCTTCATTTAGGGCTTAAAAAGACTCACCGACGGTCACTGGAAGTTCTGTATTTAAAACCCCTCACTGAAAAGCTACTTATCTTCTGTTAATACACTCTCAGAGTCCACCTCCTTGTCATGATCTCTTATTCCTCTGGCACATCTTCCTACTGTTCCTTCACAAACCATTTGAAATAGCCAGTTTAGTTCAGGATATACGAATCGTTTCCACAGAAAATAATCACAAAAATAACCTTGATGTCTAAAGATTTAAAGAAGTTGCTGTTCAACTGGAAGTGACTAAGCAAACTGCTGAGGTCAACAGGGATCAGTGAGAAATCTGCAATAGTTTATGTATTGATTAGCTTTAAACCATGTTTACCGTCCTCAGGTAAGCAATTCAGAATCACTATTTTGGGAAACAGCTATTAAAATACTAAACTGCACTGCAATTTAATGTGATTTAAGAATACTTTGTAGCACCACAGGAGTTGCTATAGAAACAAATATATTTTAAAAGTAATAATACAATATGTGAACCTAATCCCCTAGTTTATAAGAAATCCATGGAAACCTGGAAGTTCACTCCACTGTCATTCTCAGTTCAAAAGCCCAGGGTTGTGCTTTATTTATAACCTTGAACAGTACAAGCTCTGTGGGATGTAATCAAGCAGTTCTGATTTTATCTAGTAAGGAAATTGATGTTTCACACACATGAAACAAAACTTTCTGGAGTACAAATATCACAGTGGTCAGCAAAATTCACATTTTTTGCAAAGGAAGAAATATGAATGGCAAATTGACAGCCAGTAAGTGTATCTGGAAAATTTGACTGATATGTTACAAGCAGATTAGTGTTACTGATGCAAATTCTTCTTTTTGTGGCTGGTTTGCCCTCAGTACAGGATATTAAAGGAATTGCAATGGCTTAAATACTATGCTAACTAGGCAACTGCCATCCTAACTGATTTTAGGAAAGCCTCTGCAACAAAGCAAGCTCTGGGTGAAGGTGGACCTGTTCAGATGGTCAGGAAGAATGATTTGCCATTTTTGGCTGTAGAGTACATTATGCTTGGAAACTACAGCTCTCTGTACAGAACTGAATTGTGGATACAGGAGACAGACAGCATGGGACAATGAATTCACCAACTATTTTTTTAAAGAAGAAACAGGACTGAAAAAGCCTTTCAGGAGTATGAAATCAGCCTGAAAAGGGTTTATTTTTCTTGATAGCTTTAAAATAAAAAATGAATGCTAAACAACAGGGATGTTAACATTGATTTACTTGCCTCTATTGCTAAGTGCTTCACTTTCAGAATTCAATTTGGAGCTAATGAAACTTTTTTTAAAATGGCTCTGACCCTTTTTATCTTGTCTTAAAGTAATTTAATTTCTGGATGTGTCTGAAAATATGTTTTTTTAAAGTTATCTCAAACAAATGTTCACAGAAGATATTCAACATACACAAGCTCTGAGTAAACTGAGTAAACATTTTGACAAGGTAGATGATGTAGAGTTGGTGAGAACTGAGATTTCTCCCTTCTGCAGACACAGTGGCACTATTCTGTACCAGTGGGTGAATGACAGTATGTACCCTGGACAAAAACAAATGAAGAGGCAACTATTCTAAAGCTTTTCTTTCCACATCACTTTTCTTCTGCAGAGCCTTTACAAGATACCACACAATTATTTAGAACATGTTCACTCTCCAATTTCCATCCCAGATTTTACAAAACCTTTAAAAATGCCTTTGGCAAGATTTTAAAAGTGCTATCTCTATTTCCATATAAACACGTGGATATCAGAACAGCTTCCAGAAGAAAAAAATGTATTTTCCTTCTGGAAATAATCCAGGAAAACAGGAACTCTCAGGCCACTTAACTTTCATCGTGAAAGATGTTGATCAGTGTCTTTCAACCAGTTCTAATGTAGTGCTATTTATATGAGAGAAAAAACAAAGATTGGACCTTTATAACTAGTAACTTGCCCTGCAACTGTTTCCCAAGGGCAAAAGCTCTGGAGTGCTAAAAGTGAAATATGTCCTACTTACCACCTCCACATCACAGAGCTCAGGATAATAGAAATATTTTTGTTGGATAAACTTGGTTTTCAAAGCAATTTTTAAATTTTATATCATGATGCTATAGTGGTCAAATACAATTATGTATGCTAGGAAAAATGCATGTTTCTCATGAAGATTAAAATTCTCATGTAGGCATTTTCTCCATCTATTGCCAGTGATAGTAAGAGTTGTGAAAACTCTAAAACATCTTTTAACCTGCAATAAAATTGGTTCATAGAGTGAGTTATTTGAACAGATTCTTGTAACACTTGTATCTTGTAAAGCCCTCTTTCTCAACAAGAAATGGGCAGGTTCAGTACAACCTAGGCTCTGTAAATCTCAATATATGCTAAACCAGAGATAGGAAAAGATGGAAAAATAAAAATATATGGCAGCTTGTACTGCAAGATATTTGAATTCTTACTTCATAAACCCAACATTCCATCGTCACGTGTCAGTGAAAACACTCACCAGCAAAAAAGTTTTGAAGGGTACATGACAGTAAGATATTCCTTTGTGTATATTATATGAGGAATTAACATGAGCAGTATAAGCTATTGAGTGCCAGAAAGGGCCCATGCGATACCTTCTCTTCCATCCATTGCATCTCATGGAAAACAGAGTATAATCTCAATCAATCAGTAGAAATGATAACTGAAACAATCCAGTTAAGATCTTAAAGATCTGAAATATATAAACCTTAATATAAGGAGGATATGTCACAGTATACTAAGGTGAACTAGATTTCAAAGATGGCAAGCTTGAAAAGCAGAATATTTTTCTTTTTTTCTGTAATAAATGAAGCATTCTAATTATTAATTGATAAAGTCTTATTCATTAAATGATCACAGACTTTTGGGATTATACTGACCAACTAAAAGTGGGAAGAAGTGTCAACAGCATAAAGCAACTAATTTCCTTTAACTACTAAAAGAATGGGCTTGAATTTGGAGAAGATTAAACTCATAAAGTGAAATGGGACCATTTTCTTTTTTTTTAGTTTTAATAGGATTACCTAAAGAATAAATAGTTCTGGTCAGCAGATTAACTGCTTTTAGCTATGTTACAAAAATCAAAAGAAAACCTGCAAAATTAACACTGAATGGCAGATTCATGTTACTCTAATTTCATCAAGTACTGATGACAAATACAGGTTCAACAGCACTTCAGATGACTGTAGATGGAATTTGATTAATACTGTAGTCCCTACACTAGCAGACAGTATGAATAAATTGTTAAACACTTATACAACTGAAGGCACATCTTACTTGATAGCTTACTTGATCTTGGTGTTGACTTGGTGGTCGAGAGTGGGATAACTTCTCTGGCAGCCTTCTGTCGAGGCCATGTCCATTCTCCAAACGAGATTCCCTGGGCTTGTCAAACCAATCTGTTTCTTCCCGACGGAGATGATAGGCTTTGAAAACCAAGGACAGGTCAAATGTTCTGATCCAGTGGTGGGCAAAGGGCAATAATGTGCACTGTGCGTAGCAAACATGCATAGTGGTTACTATATAGTGGCCATGCAGCTAAAGCAAAGTTACAGGCGAGACTTGAGACATTGAACTCAGGTGTAATTTAGCTGTAAGTGATACAGCAAAGAGAAGATTCTGTTTATGTCAAAACTATGGATATTAAATACCAGAAGAAACCCACTGCCTGGTGTTACAGCCATTTCCTTCCTTCTGGTAAAAATACACTGCAGATTTCACACTTTTCTAAAATGTTTCATGAAAAAAAAATTAGTCAAATTAGATACTTTGAAGTAAGCTAAGGAAAAAAAAAAAAACACAAACCAATCAAAATCCAAAACCAAGTCAAAACCCAAAAAATCAGCCCTCAAAACCCGACCTCCACTAATTCTCAGACTTCTGAACAAGATATTATTCAAAATATTTTGGAAATAATCTAGAACTACTTATAAGAAAATTGAGGCTCCTTTATGAAATCAGTATAATCCCAAATCAAAGCAGATATGAAGCAATCTATACCCTTTGTAATTCTAAATAGAAATATTTTAAGTGTTCTCATTTTGAATGCCATCCCCTGATTTTGCAGTATGAACCTTCTTTGTGTGTGGAAAGTTAGCCAGAATGTTCTTTCTGCAATAATTCTATGAGACTAATGTTCTTATATTTGCAACAATTTTAAACCCATATAAATCTATTGTGTTAGATACCCTTCTGGGATCAAATAACAGTTGAAATCAGTTTTGCAAATACACATATTTGTGCCTACAGGCTATTGGGTCAACTGACATAGGTTTCACTCCGTTGGGATCAGAATCAGCTCTTACGTGTTTAATAATATTTCCAGTATACAACATACAGATTTTCATCTACATTGCCCATCAGTGTAAAGCAAAACAACATGCAGCTAATCAGAATGTAATGAGAGTTCGAATGTTATGCTTTAATAAGCAAGATAAATTTGGAATTCAAAGAAAGACAATATTTGTTTCAGCAAAACCACCAGAAATTGCAAACCTTAAATAAGGTCAGTTGTTGCTATAGTAACAAGAGGGAATGCAATTGTTCTGTGACACAGAAGAGAATTTAAAATGAAAAATGGTACTAGCATGCATAATCTTCTCTATTTAGTTATTAAAGTAAACATAATCTAGTTGGTTTAACAAAGAATTGGAAAAAAGTTTAATATGAAAAAAATATTTTTTTAATATTTATTTTATTATTTTTTTCTAAGAGGAATAATATATATGCACGATTTTTGAAAAATAATGTTTTGTATATGGAAAAACCAACATCCTATATTACATTAGGCCTTTGGATAATTCTTATTATTGATTCAGATATTATACAGTCCCTTCCTAACTGCACACAAATTTGATCTCATATGAAATGGTTTGAAAATATTATTTAGATCAGCATATATGAATTAAGTAGAAACATTATTAAAGGCTGATGCTTGCCTGGTTAGTGATTAGTTATTGATCAATTGCTCTCAATAAACCATTATGATCTAATATACAAATCCTTTATGCTTTACACATTTATGCCAATTGACTAGTGCCTGGTTCATAACTCATCCTGACTGAAATTCTCACTGAAGCTTACATGAAGAACCTAATGCATTTTTCTGATCCCAGATACTAATGCTGACTATTGCAATCTCTGTCATTAGCTGAGCAGAAGAACGAGTATTTTTTTTCTCCTCCTGTCTCAGCTGAAATAACTTTTTCTGGATTTCTTGTTTAAAAAAACTAGCACATTATATAAAACACCATAATGCAGTTCAAACCAGCCTACTTTTTTATCAGACTGTGATGAATGTGTGCATTTTATATGATCTTTAAAAAGGTATGTATTTATGTATATATAGACACACACACACTCCACACTCACGGACATACACACACAATTAATTGGTTTTGGCTTGATTAGTTGGGATTTGTTTCAGCTGGAAACCTGAGAACAGCCAAGATGATGAGTCACTGACAGTCTTAGAGGATACATCCTTTTTTCTAAGACTAACAATATGCAGCCAGATGGTTCCACCTGTAAAGAACTCCTGCTGGAGCAAATAAGGTCCCATGCTGGTAATCACACACAGGTTAAGAAGGTGAAATTGAACTTCAGGCTGTGGAGTCTAAGAAACTTGATCAGAGAACTAATAGTGATCATTCTAAATCCCCTAGATGAAAAATTACTAGGGCTCAGCTGTGTTAATGTCTTGATGTTGTCATACCTCCATTTTAAACTTCTAAACTCTATGGTAGAATTAACAAATTAGCATATAAAAGGAAAAAAAAATCTAGTTGATAAAAGGCACATTTTATATCTTCTCAGCTGACCAGCCGGGACTATTTACATTTGTAAAATTGAGCACTAGCTTCAGCATCTTTGAAAATTAATATATTCAACACACTTAATAGATGATGGAAACTGTGGCAGCTTTGGGGTTAATAAAAAGCTATTTTCTAGATAGGACCTTTCACGGCATTTGGAATCTGAGGAAATACCAGATGTTTCAAAGCTTGGACTGCTATTTATTTTCAGTGGGGACCTCTGGATGTTGTCCTGTTTTGACACTAAAAACATTTTTTTTAACCTGCTTGATGTTTGGGATCCTAATATAGGTACTACTTATGACTGAAGCATGGTTTTAAGATTTGTTACAATATTTAGGTCTACTTAGAGAAAAAACAGAAGGTTTGACCTCAAATTCCAATTTTTATTCTCTTCTGGTATTAGTTAAGGAATGTGACTCTTGAAAAATGAACAGTAAGTCAAGCACATCTCTCAATTTGAACTGAAGAAAAAACATTTAAATTTAATACTTTGACTTGCATTAATTTTTAGAAGTCACTAGAGATGAAATTCAAGCTTTAGCACAAGAAGAGTTTTCCCAAGAGAATGCTTAAGACTTATTTCTTTTAATGAAATCTCATCAATGCCATGCAGTAGTTGTTTAGGAAAAAAAAAAAAAAAAAAAAAAAAAGCAAAGCAAGGCTGGATGCAACACACCAGAATAACCATCAGGGCACTACTGAGAAAAATGCAGTCTGGAGAAAACAAGGCTGTAAGTTTCTGAAGAACTGTAATTGCTTCTTAGGAACATTTTTTATCTTACATCCAAATTATATGAATTATTTTCAGTTCAAGCTACTTGCTATGAAGACAGCATATTTGAAAACGTCATAAACCATTTTGATTTCCCAAGACTTTATAAATGAGCTGCCTGTGAAGAAACAAAAGCTTGACAGAAATTAGAAAAATAGTGCTGAAAGGTGAAGCACTGGTATTCAGGGACATGTCAGTCTAATAAGGAACATGTGAATTGAGATAGAATACTTCTGAAAGAGTGTAACTAATCAGAGATTAATTTGAAACTAAAACATGTTCAGCCTAACATGTAGCATGTATGCCTTGTACAAATAGATAACAGAAATGTAAGGCACTAGTGCAGAAATGTAATTCCCCATGACCTGTTTATATGAGGTAGAATAGATCAAAATAGGCTTATTTTTTTGGTACAGTTTGGTTCTCCTTAATTTTTGGGAGGAAAGTCCTATATATGTCACAATGTGACCCTAGAATGAGTCACAAGTTGAGCTGAGACAAGATAACACCTATATAGTTAAGAATGATACATGTTGCAAGTTGGGGAGTTCTTTTCAACTGCCTATAGCTTCAATTATAATACTCTGTGTGCTAAGAATTTAAGAACAGTGAAAACACTTAAACTTGTGATAAAAATAAAAAAAGCTGATGATCCTGAACCTCCTCTGAAACACAGACTTCATGAGGAGTTTGTAAATCTCTAATAGATTCAATTTTCTAACACTTATGAAAGATTTAGCTTATGTAGAAAAGCAGTAATGCAATAATAAACACTGAGGTTAATATAAACTTGAAAAATAAACCGTACTACTTCATAATCATGCAAATGTGTCTTTTGAGACAATCATTGCCATTTACAGACAATATAGCGCATGCAAAGTCTCTTTTATTGTGCAGTAAATACACATAAGAAAAAGTTAAGGGAGCGCATACAATTTCGAACATATTAATTTCATTTTCTTTCAAACTGTCTTTATGTTTTTTAAACAATTTAGAATTTATTAAGTCTGAACTGTCTCAAACAAAACTAATACATAATTTGCAATTATTTAGTACTTAACATCAGCTTTAACATTCTGCTGTACTTACTCAGAAGAAACATTTTTAACTGCACCATTTATAATACATAGGAAAGGTTCCTTTCATGAACCTAAGTGAGATAAACTCTTGTGCTTATTTGGCAGACAGACTGTACGGGGTAGATATAAAACCAGCTACACTGCATAATCCATCAATAGAAGTAAAATACTTTATGCAAGTTTATTGAAGGATGAGATTGTCTTGTACCATCCAAATGACAAATTATCTTACATCATCACAATTCTGAATGCACACAAGTCCACATGATAGGATGTTTTCAACAAACCATATGTAGAATGTTATTTTGCTATCACGTTAAGTTCTATATGGTTCTAACATACAATATGTACTTAATGAACATACTATTTCTCTACAAATGCAGGTCAAAAGTGGTGCATCAGGAGATGGAATTACCAGTTCTTGAATTCTATCATGGAATTTCATGCAAATAAAATTACTAGAGTTTTTTAGGGGATTTGGGAGATTATTTCCAAATCCCAACAAAAACTATTGCAAATAAGTTCAATGATTCACAGTCACTGCAGAAGGCTCCACATAAAGACTGATGGCAGGATATGTATTGCACATGGAATATTCTACACAGTATCCTTAGAAAAGTAGACATCAACAAGTGAAAAGGAAAATGCACGAGCAAACCAAAAGGAAAGCAAATCAACAACAATACAGTGAGCATGCTAGAGTAGCTTAACAGCATCCAGAAAAGACTATAAGGGTAAAATAAAAAATGTCAAATAAAACAAATTAAACCCAAAAAATGTAGATACACAGAAGATGCACCAAGGAACAGAAAAAAGAAAAAGTCTTTGCAGAATAGCAAAAATTAGACACATGCATAGAAATGAGGATTTGCGTTGTGATAGTAAGATACCAGTCTGAGGCCTAATTTACCTTCACTGTCTGACATGGCATGCTGGAAGTCATCCATGATGAAGGCTATATCTCGATCATAGCCTCGAGTCCGTGACTCCTCCCTCATATGTTGCTGGACCTCAGGTAATGAATGGCTTGATCCAAACTGGTCCCTGGTATCTGCAGATATTGGTGGCAAGGGTCCAGCTGCGGCTCTTGCCATTCCCATTGGCTGGCCAACGGGACTTAGTGGGCTCTCTTCCTCTGAGTTCTGCGCTACTATTGGGATCCTTCCCCTGCTTTGGCTAATAGGTAGACTGGTAGGTTTAGTTCTTCCAGAAGGTGCTGCATGACTAAAGGTAACATCTAGGGGTTCAGCTTCTTGAGCTTTCAGTCTTAAAGAAGAACTGGAAGAATCCCTTTTCAATGACAAATCAAGCCCGTAAACTGAGGAGGGTCTTGATGAGGGCCTAGATCTTGTGCCACTGCTATAAGACTTGTCTGCTTCATCTTGTAATGCAGATCTCATTGTTGGACCTAGTGCAGTCCCAAGGCCTGCTCCAATGGATGAAGTCAGCGGTGGCCCCATATATTTCTGTTGGTCGGTGATGTTTTTTCTAAGGCCAAAAGTGATATCATCCTGAAGAAGCCTTGCCCTAGTAGTAATTCCCCCAAGTGTTGAAGTGCTAGAAGTCATATAGCTTGAATAATCAGGCTCAAGGTCTCTGCTTTCTTGGATCGGTGAAAACTTTGTTAGTTTGGGGTCTATCAAACCTTTCTTGTGTTTTGACTGCTTCTGGTAAAGGAGGGCTGCTGGGAGCTGCTTAGCAGCCTGTTTCTCAAGAGTGAGCCTACCTATGCTGTATTTCTCAGACTTTGGAAAATGCCTGTAGCTGCCCTCTGCATGGTAATACTGTGACAAGCCAGCCAGATGATCAAGACTTTCTGCACCTCTACGGAACTCTTGTTTTATTTGGTGTTTCAAAAGTTTGAGCTCATAAGGGTCCTCCATTGGGTCTTCATCAGCTTTAACATAGGAATGTAACCGAGAAGAAGTCTGCAGCGGTGCTAGGAAGTCTGTCACTTCCTGTGCTCTCCTGGCCTCAGCTGTGCGAAGCAGTCGATCTGTTTTGGTCAGATCTTTCTCATGGAGGCTAAAACTGGAACCAAGTGCTCCTGTTCCTTTAGTAAGTTCTCCTATATCGTCAATCAGTACATAATTTCGGGGTGTATGGTGGTGGTCTATATCTGCATAGAATGAATCTGCAGATATGCTTGATATAGGACTGCTTGCTATGCTGTTTCTCTCATCTAATCCCATCCTTAAGTCCAAGGTAGAGTATTTACTGCCCAGCTGGGAAACTGCATAATTATTGTCAGTTGAAACTGGTGCTATCATGAGAGGCTGATTGCGAATTACATCATAGTTTGTTGTTATCTTAGGCTCCAAATATAATGTAGTTTGTCTTGGCTTTGGCTGTATCACCATCATCTGTGATGGGAGTTGGTACGATGGCTGTTGAGACGGTGGCGGTTGAGCCTGTGGAGTATAGGACATAGTAGCTCCTGTCTGGAAACCTGTCTGAGTCTGATAGGGTGAGACCTGCTGGTGATACAAAGGCTGCTGTTGTTGGTAATGTGATTGCTGTGTGAACTGAGTTGGTGCTTGAGTAGGTAGGGCAGGAGATGAATACTGATATTGAGCATATGGGCTTGTAGCAGGGGCAAACTGTGTTTCTGGCTGGGTTTGTGGTGGCATAAACTGGTTAAATTCTGTCTGGGGTGCTGTACGTGGTCTTTCCAAGCCATGCTGAGTTTCTATTCTGGTTGACCTGGTATTATTAACTTCACTGTCTGACATATAATCACGTTCTTCTGCTACTCCTTGGAGATAGGCACGCTCTCTCTTTTCTCTTTCTTTTAGTAAGGCTTCTTTCCTCCTATTAATGCCCATTTCCAGGTATCTCAGCTTGGCATCTATTTCTTTTTCCTCCTCATCTAGCTCTGCTTGCTTCTTCCTAAGCTTGGCTGATTCACGTTCGACCAGATCCAATTCCCTGTCTATATCCTGAAGAATTTTGGCTCTGGCCATCGTGTTGGTCCTACAAATCCTTCTACGTGAAACTGATCCCACAGAAGTATATGGTGACTGAGTTCCTGATGTTGCTTCCTCTGGAGGTGGGTTGGGCAGAGTCCTCTTCACCTTCTTTTGAGTGCCTGATGGAGTTATGCTTGAAGAACCTTTTGTCTGTAACAGAAGAAAGAAGACTAATCACTATTCTGGAGGTTTGACCACAAATTAATCACAGCTATTTTTCATGATTGATTCAAAAATTATTTTTCATGATATGGCTTTATATCTTAACCACGTGCTTTAATGAAGAGGAAACTTGTGGTATCCATGACGAAGCAGCAGAAAACGACAAGAAAAAATGCTGGCAGTCTGCTAAAATTCAGGAAAATAAACAATCTAATGAAAAATAAGAGTGACTTTCACTAGGACTTTGTTTAGCCTAAGACTGAAAAATCTACTTTATGTTCTTGAACCTGAATTGACTGTAATTTAAAAGCTGGCTTTTTTATCTCCATATACTTAAACATACACAATGCATGTGTGTGTGTGGGATGGGAATATATCTAGACCTATACACTTTCCTTTTATTTAACATTTAATAGAAAAAAAAGTATAATTATAAATGTATATATATACATATTCATATATAAATACATGTATAATCTGTACAATCAAATACAAGTCTCTGAGCCAGACACTGAGCACATACTAAGCAGCTATAACTTTTACTGAAATCCAGACACCAAAGTAGGACTTTCTGGTGCCAACACACTTGGTAAAACAGGTAGTTCTTAGTCCACCTTGTAATTTTTTGCGTCACCTCTGATGCTACAGATATATATTTTCAGGGAAGATTAGTGTGCTTCACAAAAGTGGTGTGACCTTTCTTCAGTTTGCTGAAGAATTCCTTACATGAAATTCCACTTCCAAAGCTACAGTTTAAAACTTCAAAAAAAGTTAAGCAGTATAAAAATACAGGAATCTAGTTCAGTCCAGACATCCAGACTTCCTCACAGTTAATGGGGAAGATCTAGGAGAAGTATCTACCTTATGCTGATGAATCATTTTTGGAGGTGCCTGTCTTTCTTCATCAACTAGGAAAGCAGGCAAAGCAACTACTTAGATGCAATCTAAATCGCACCCTATATTACTATGGTTTTTGAAAGGGTCTTTATAGTTTTTAAGTAAATTTAGGGTCTCACAAAATGTAGATACATTAAGAAGCAGGGCTTGAATGATTTTGAAATTGTATCCTATCTCCCGAATAGCTTCTTACAAATTTTGCCTTAGTAAAGGAAAAGGGATTGTTCTATACACAAACACGAAAAATAATCACCTCAGCCATTACAGAATGCAGCCATGTTAATAGCAAAATATGGAAACACTTTAGCACAGTTTAATAAGGGAAGTAAAAAGAATGTTAACCAATTTGACTCTTCTGCCTCTGCAGGCAGGCACAACACTTTAGCAAGCATTAGCAGTTACTAATTAAAAGTGAAATTTCTTCTGAAATAAATGCTACTTCACTCAGATAAGAAGTCAACAAGATTAATTTTAATTAGGATTTTAAAAATCACTGTTTTCTCTGTTTATTCTAGTATGTCATCAACAAATTGTAAAAGTTTTTAAAAAGTGTTGACAACCCTCTTTTGCTGCTCCCCGGTTACCTAACCTTAGTAAATCACAATAATCAACACATCATTTGTCATGGGTCTTTAAGGAAACATTCACTACCTTTTCAAGTGCCATTTAAGCTCTTTTCATCCTCTTCATCTAAATTCCATCAACTTTTGCATGTTTCAGATTTCAATAAATGCAATTTAATTTTGTTTTCAGCTTCCCGTGGCCATTTCCCAAACCCATGTTGTGCCAACAAATCAAAGAAACTAATTTTCTCTTGCTCAGTGTGTACTTATAATCAAAGACAAATTAATCATCTACAGTAGGTCTAGTTGGCTATTAATTTATATTGTAAATTCAGTCCAATATCACTCTTATTTCCCCTTCCCAAACTGAAATAGCAATCACAGATGGTGAAGCAGTCACAGATGGTCACTGGTATTGGGGAAGAGCTATTAATAACACACTCATTAAAAGGTCTATAATACTTTATGGAATTATTATTTTCAGATGACAGTTAAGTTGCTGATGAATAAATCCCAGTGCCAGTTTTTAAGGCATTTTATCAAAAAAACCCCACCTGTTTTTTCATCTTCATCTACATATGAGAAAGCTCAGATTAAGAGACACTACAGGAAGATGTGTCACTTGCTTTTCAAGAAGTATTGATAATGTCTAGTTCTCAGCTGCTAGTCTCACAAAAGGCAAGTCTTGATCATTTTTAGTTGATATTTACATTGTGATAAAAAAATAAATACGATATTTTAGTACTATCATAAAATTTTTGTCTTCTTCCTGGATATTATCATCATCAGTTATGTTAGCAGGCTACCTGGGAACTGCCCTAATAGGTTTAAGGGAAGTTCAACTGCAGTATTTTGGCAAATAACTTTAGCGTAGTCATTAAATTTAGTTTTTGCATTTCCTTTGAATTTGTAAATTGGCAAGGAAAAAAAGACAAGCTAGGGCTGATCTTCATCAAATTCTAATCTCTTTATCACAAAGAACTGGGAGTGGAAAGGAGTAATTGTGCTCTTAGCCCTATCCCCGTATTTTTGGTCCCTTTAACACATTCATAATGTTATGGTCATTTTAGGTTTAAAGTATCCAAAAGAAAGATGGAATAGAAACCTTCATGAGACTACTCTGGAGCCAAATTAAAAAACCCTATCAAATACAGCCAGGCATTCTTAGGCCTTACAATTACTGTTTAAAGGTTAGGTTAGATGTTAGACAGGTGACCATAGCAAGCTCTCTGACTAACTAAGCCATGAAGTTTTCACCATATTTTACCAGTTTTTCCATCTTCTTTATTCTAACCCATTTACTTCTAGCTATCGACTATCACTGATTTTTAAAAATCATTCTGTGTTTAGCAAATGATCCCTATAAATGCTTAATGTAAATCTCAAGAATTAGAAGTAAATTATTCTACTTCTTGTTTTGTCACAACAACCTTATAAACATTGTAACTTTTTTGCTGACCCTTGTATATGGAGAGGATTTCACAGTACTCTGAGACATCCCTTCAGCAAGGACATAATGGTAATCAGATCTGTTTCTGGGGCAAACCCGACCTTGCTAAAATAAGTCCAAAGTTTATGCTAGAGATAAAGCCACAGCTGTGTTCTCCCCAATACTACAGATTAAAGAATTGAGGAAGAAACAGTCCTCCCCCTCCCCAACCCATTTTTAAGCTTAACGATGTTTTGATAATAAAGATAGGAGAAGAATGCACTCCTCAATCTTGCAGTTCAATGACAAGATAACATCACAGTGTGGAACTCAAAACACTGAGCTGAAGGTTGTGTGCAAACAGATTTAGCAAAACCTTCCTTTTCTGCCTTGCCAATACACATTAGCCTTGACGTGCTTTATCTCCTGAGTTTTAATTTTTAGAGGTCGTCTGGACAAAGCTTTGTGAACCCTGTTAAATGGTGTGGTGACTTTGGAATAATGCCTTTGCGATGACCATCCTATTCCTTGTGAATCTTTGTGAAAAGGCTTTTTTCTACCTATTTTTGTCTCTTCCAATTTGATGGCATTGCTGACAAGGCCAGCAAGATTCAGACCCACTGCAAGAATCAGTCAAGCACCAGGAAATATTATGTTTAATATATAATATTAATATAGGATATTAATATATATTAATATATATATTAATATATAATATAATATAGGAAATACTATGCCTTTCATCTGTTTTAAAGAGACAATTTACTTTGGGGGACTGAATGGCTCCGGAGATACATAGTGAATTTCTACCTCTAAACAGTGTGTTTGTTTCTACTTAATCTCTCTCCTCCTCTTCTCAACTGAATTTATCTGAATATGATATAGTGCTGTTTTCGCATCCTCCTCTCTTGCTGTTCATCTAGCCGTGCTTGGATGTTAGCTTCATTTCTCAAGGAACTGAGCACTTGGCCAGACAACTCTTACATACTTCTTGCGTACTTTATATTTTAGTGGCAAATATGTAACTCCTCATTATTTATTGTTTTTTTAACATTTTCTGTGACAACAACACAAACAGACTTAAACTTGTTCTTCTGTCCTCTTTAGAGCTGACAAAATAGACTCATATTTATATATATATTTTTTTGGCACAAGCAGGAACAAATCCTGCAAATAATGTATACAGTATGTATACTTACATGCATACGCATAAACAAATTACAGTTGTAATGACATCATCCTTATTAGAGTTTGCCACTACTAGATTTTCTATGCAGTAGACACAGTGATGTTAGACTACCTACAGTCTGTGATGCTACGAAAAAGCAAAGATAAAGTGTGTCATAACTGAAGCCACTCGGTTGCCACAGTCTTCTGAAGACTCAAGAGCACGGTAGAAATCCTGTTCTACACTCTAGAGGAAGAAAACCTTACTCTTTGCAGGGTAAGGTTTCTTGAAGTGTCTGATGACGACTTGCAACAGATTTGAAATGTCAGCAGAAAGTTGGCTGTACCCTGATTATCAGAAAAACAATGCAAATGATACTTTTTGTCTTCAAACAAGGACTATGCAGACAATAAGCTTGCTCAAAAAACTTACGGCTAGCATCAGTTTGAGAGACGCATGCTGACATGAATTACTGGGAACAAACCATTTGTATCTAGAAAAGAGTCAAGCAGTGGAGGGACAGAAATTACTCATTCTGAGAAGAGGTCACTGTACATGGGGACCAATGCAGGTTACTGAAGGCAGAGATGGTGTGGAAGGCAAAGCCTATGCTGTAGCTCCCTCTGTTCCAGCTCCTTCATCTGGGATTTTTCTTGTATCAAAAACCTCCCCAAAATGCAACCCTTCTCAACACCCAAAACTCACAGTAAAATCTGCAATTGTAATGAAGCCTTATAAAAGGCTTTATATGTGTTATCCAGCATTACCGTATGTGCTCTTCACCATTACAAATGCATCAGTAAGAAGAGTTAGAAATTTTGGCAATTCATTATTTTAAACATTCAATTTACTTCCAAGAATCTATGAAAATCAGTTATTATTCATTAAGGACCTTTCAGTAATTTAACAGTATGTTTAAAACTGCTTGTAAATGAAACCTAATTCCCAAAGATCCTAGCAGAATATACTAATATTGGATTATATCATGGAATTATAGAATCGTCCAGGCCAGAAGGGACCTCCAAAGGTCATCTAGTCTAAACTACCCACAAGTCAGCAGGGACACCCCCAGCTAGACCAGGTTGCCCAGGGCCTCGTTGAGCCTCACCTTGAATATCTCCAGGGATGGGGCCTCAACCACCTCCCTGGGCAACCTGTTCCAGTGCTCCACCACCCTCACAGTGAAGAACTTTCTCCTAATCTCCAATCTAAATCTGCTCCCCTCCAGCTTAAAGCCACTGCCCCTCGTCCTGTCACTACAGGCCTTCGTAAACAGGCTCTCCCCAGCCTTCCTGTAGCCCCCCTTCAGGTACTGGAAGGCTGCTATTAGGTCTCCCTGGTAAGTATTGTAAGTATGGAATCCTTAGCTGCATCTTCTTGTAGGATGCAGACAGAGATATTAGACAATGTTTTGTAGTTTGTCCTGTGTAAGGAAGTAGTTTCTCATGCAAGTTTTTGTGGACCCTTCTGGACTTAATACCTATCATGTGGTAATCACTGATAAGAGGGGATGAGCTTCGTTACCCCTTGGTAACAAACATTAGGGCAGCAACATTGAGAAACTTCCCTCCACTGATTAAGACTGACAGGGGGCCACTTTTATGGGATGAAGAACCACAGTGTGGGAACTCACCTCTGAAGCCAACAGGAAAAGTGAAGCAGATGAATTGTGCATGGTAATGAAAATATATTAAAACATGTATTTATAAAAGATAGTCTCATCAGCAGTGCTGAGAATGGAGTAATAGATACTCTGGACAAATTCTAACAATCAGTAAAAACCTATCAGCCAACCTGTACTGCCTTGCCTTGTGTGTCATTGCTAGCAAGAGGAGTGGAAGATGAATTTCATGAGCTGAATTTGGCCTTGTGTATGGGAGGGAAATTTCCTGCTTCATGAGAAATATACTGGAGCTTTCCTTTAATGTAACTCTTGCCTTTTTCGTTTCTGCAAGTATTTTGCTCTGGGGACTGAGCAGTCAGGCAGAAAACTAGTTTCTATATTACTACACAGCAGCACTGAGATCCCAGTAAGTCTGATTTTCTCAGGGTTTTTATTTTTTTTCCTCACTTCTTTGCAGCCTCTGTAAAGATAAATTTCTCTTCTGTTAAAGCCAATATAAAATATTTAGTCTATTCTAAAACAATAAGCATTTTTCAGAGTTTTTTTGCTTTCATTCGTGCCAGTCAGAGTCACTCATTCCTTAGACAGCACTTCTGTACCTTCCATCTCTTTCATTTTCCCTGTGAAATTGTTTGAAATTGCCATTTTCACTTCAAATGCAAGGAGAACAGCACAGTGCATTTAACAGCTGACGTGACATGAGGTATCAACTTCTCTCCTCAGTTAAACACATAAAAGGCCATATGCTTCTTTTGATCTCGGGGGGAGAAAGGAGAAATTCAATGGAAATTTGATATGCAAACGACAGACAGATGTGGCCCTTACACAGTGATTTTCAAAGGGATCTAAACCTACATTTCATCTACTTTATGTAAGTAGGCATAATAGTTGTTCTCAGTCATTCGCATAGAAGAGGTATTTGTGATTCATCTGAAACAGGACTGACAACTTCTGCTTATAAGAGCAATAGGGCAAATCCCTCCTCAATTTATATTGGTAAAAATGAGGAAAAGCAGTTTAAAATAGCAGAAATACATCAGGTGAAAATCAGTTTGTGAGAAGAATGAAATTCAGTGTTTTGAAACTTTGATTTTAAATATTGTAACTGGAACAATACTCCATATGTGTGCATTTAACTGATTTTAGACAACATATATATTATTCACAAGCTTATGTTTGCATTTCCTCAGCTTATATCTACAAACAACATCTATACTGTTTGCTTTTTCAGCTCACTGAAGACATAGCAGTGTCTTTACCCATTCCCTTTAGCACCATTCAATACTGTTTGTGAATAAGTTTCTTCCATAGCTTAAGCCTTATACAAAAGGAAACATTTCTGGCTACATCATACAGTAACATTATCTTCAAAATTCACCTGAAAATAATTATTTGCTTTTAAATTCTTTGTTTCTTTTTGCCTCTGTTATTTGCTATTTATCTTTGTAACATATTACCTATCTTTGCCAAGTGTTCTGGGATACAAGCTTACATAAGAGATTCACTGTCCAATTATATTAAATGTATATAGAATTGCATGTATCTCAGTTACTTTACAATGGGGAAAATATCTCTGCAGATTGAGTCAGACAATCAGCATCTGTCAAGTTAACAGAAAGAGTCAAATTGTCAGAGTTGAGCACTGCTTCTGCATTGAAAACTCTGTACCAAATGGGCTCAATATTTTTCCCACTATTCAATCTCTGAAAAAGAAAACAAGGGGAAAACATGGAAAAGGAAAGGGAAATGGGAAGGCAGAGGAGAAGGGAAAAAAACCATCCTCAAAACAGAAGAACATGGTCAGAATTTCTTCTCTCAAAGACAAATACAGATTTCATACTTTGCTATACCGTATGCTGGGCTGCATCAAAAGAAGCATGGCCAGCAGGTTGAGGGAGGTGATTCTGCCCCTCTACTCGGCTCTGGTGAGACCCCACCTGGAGTACTGTGTCCAGCTCTGGAGTCCTCAGCATAAGAAGGACATGCCCCAGTTGGATTGAGTCCAGCAGAGGGCCACAAAGATGATCAGAGGACTGGAGCACCTCTGCTATGAAGACAGGCTGAGAGAGTTGGGGTTGTTCAGCCTCGAGAAGAGAAGGCTCCAGGGAGACCTTATTGCAGCCTTTCAGTACTTAAAGGGCGCTTATAAGAAAGGTTGGGACAGAATTTTCAGCAGGGCCTATAGCAATAGGACAAGGTGTAATGGTTTTAAACTAAAAGAGGGTAGATTCAGGCTAGAGATAAGGAAGAGTATTTTTTACAATGAGGGTAGTGAAACACTGACACAGATTGCCCCAAGAGGTGGTAGTTATCCCTGGAAACATTCAAGGTCAGGTTGGACCTGGCTCTGAGCAACCGGATCTAGCTGAAGATGTCCTCGCTCGTTGCAAAGGAGGTTGTACTACAGAATCACAGAATTGCCTAGGTTGAAAGGGACCTTTAAGATCATCCAGTCCAACCACTAAAAAAACCAAAAAAAACCAAAAAAAAAAAAAAACAGCAAACAAAACACACACGCCAACACTAAATCATATTCCCAAGCACCATGTCAATTCGTCTTTTGAATATCTCCAGGGATGGTGCCTCAACCACTTCCCTGGGCAGCCCATGGCAATGCCTGACAACCCTTTCAGTGAAGAAATTTTTCTTAATATTCAATCTGAACCTTCCCTGGCGCAACTTGAGGCCATTTTCTCTTGTCCTATCACCTGTAACTTGGGAGAAGAGACCTACCCCTGCCCCTCTACAACCTCCTTTCAGGTAGTTGTAGAGAGCGATAAGGTCTCCCTTCAGCTTCCTCTTCTCCAGACTGAACAATCTCAGCTCCCTCAGTGAGCTCCCTCATAAGACTTACTCTCCAGACCCCTCACCAGCTTCGTTGCCCTTCTCTGGACCCGCTCCAGTACCTCAATGTCTTTTTTGTGGTAAGGGGCCCAAAACTGGGCACAGTACTCGAGGTGAGGCCTCACCAGTGCCAAGTACAGGGGGACAATCACGTCTTGGGTCCTACTCACCACACTGTTCCTTATACAGGCCAGGATACCATTGGCCTTCTTGGCCACCTGGGCACACTGCCAGCTCATGTTCAGCCTGCTGTCGACCAACACCCCCAGGTCCTTTTCTGCCGGGCAGCTCTCCAGCCACTCTTCCCCAAGCCCATAGAGCTGCCTGGGGTTGTTGTGACCCAAGTACAGGACCCAGCACTTGGCCTTATTGAAACTCATCCTGTCAGTCTCAGCCCATCAATCCAGCCTGTCTGGATCCCTCTACAAGGCCTTTCTACCCTCCAGGAGGTCGACACTCCCACCCAACTTGGTGTCGTCCGCAAATTTACTGAGGGTGCACTCGATCCCCTTGTCCAGATCATTGATAAAGATATTAAAGAGAACCGGCCCCAGTATCAAGCCCTGTGGGACACCACTCATGACCGGCCACCAACTGGCTATGTAGGCAATACCTACTCACTAAATCTGTGCCTTTATATGCTTTGAACTAAAATATGTAAATATTCTTAAGTATTTCATCGATATATCAGTAGATTAAAAATTACCACAGGACTTCACAGAAAGATAATACTATTCAACCATTGCTACAATACTGTTGTTTTAGTATCAGCTGAAGTTAGTACTGTGAGTGCTATAATACTATAGCCCTAGTCCAGGAATGAACCCTGAATCTGATATAAAATTAATAATAAATTCTCCTGTCTGTGAATTATAATCCCATTTGTAAATTACTCGTGAATTTTAAGAAGATACTTCAATTTTTGTTTAAAAAAAAAAAGGACCCAAATGAATGGATTTATCTAAATGCTATCTTCATCATGACTCATGAAAGTTTCTAAAGAGGACGTTTCTGTAGCATATTCTGCTTTTGGCAACCCAAAAGATTATGAAATAAATGACAAAACAGAGGATAAGGTATACAGAACTCTATGTACTGCACAACAGTAAGTCGGACAAGAGAAAGATTCAATATCTGTAGAAACACTAATGGCAAAGCTAGAATTGCTATGAGGTAGGTGTTTAATAAGATTAAGACAAAATCTATAGATTCATGGAGACTATGTGTACACTATAACATAATTAATGCTTCTTAATCAATCATCATTTCTTTTCCCCCCTATTGTTTCACTGACAGTCTAAGAGGTATTTTACATAAATACAGCACTGTAGATATTCAGAACTTCTCAGCCTAACCTGTGGAAAGTTATCAAATGTTCTATGAAGGGGATGACCCATTTGATGCCCGTGCTAGGTGAAGATACAAACATTGTTTGCACATGATGTGCTCTGTCTCCAGCACAGCCTGGTTTTGGACTTAACTAATGACACTGAACTGTACCTCAGTAACATGTTCTGACATGGAGGCGATGTGACTCTGCCATTGGTAATTCAAAACAGCTACATTAAAGGCTACTGTAAAAAAGTAATAATTTTTAGCTTCAGGATTCATTGATTATGAAGCTATATTGTGGCAGTAGAAGAAGACATCAGTCAGCTTCATATTGGAGTGATGAAGTCCTTGGAATAAATCTTTTTGCACATAATGCAGCATCCTTAGCATGGGTTCATTCACTCACAGCAATTAATAATACAGTGTTTCTCATCACGCAACACACAAATCATTATATGTCATTCCCCTCAGTCAGAATAACAGATTTTATTTGAAAGTCAAATCTCATCTATGGAAAATTTTACTGGACTATAAAGAGCCTTTTCCCAGTCAACAAGAACATACTCTAAATTCTCTTCCTTTGGAACCTGAGAATCCTGGCCAGCAAATACTGGTGAGAAAAATTCAGAACAGTTTATACTTATCAGTAGGATATGCATATGCTGAATTAACACCATCTGTTTTCAACTGATATCAGAATACTTTGCAAACTTTCAGCTACAATTAAAAAAAAAAAAAACAACACCAAAACCCCCTCTATCTCTGAAAGAAAGAAAATATTAATCTTGTTTTACAGGAAAAAAAAACAAACAAACAAAAAAGGTGTGAGAAAATCTTAGCTTTTTCTGCTTCTGCTTCTCCTTCACTACTGACTTCCTCCAAAGAATGGTAGCTGACAAGACTCCACAAGCTGCGCCACAGCCCTTGTTTATTCGCAAGAGTGAGGATTCATCTGCCCAAGCACAGACATCATGTACAGAGCTAATCTGAGCTAGTCCTCCAGACTACTGAACTGAAAGAAAGTGTAATTTTTCTTCAGCTCACTCCAGAATCACACCTGTTCCTCTCACTGACTGCAGAACTAGCCGCATGTAACACAGATGTCACCTGTAAATGTCTCAAGGCAGGGGAGGTCAGTCTCACTCCCAGTAACTGCAGCAGACTGAATTCTTGCTTTTGGCTTCTCATGTGGGATCTGTTTTGTAGCAGAGTTTTAATCCTTTTCCCTGTGCAGGAGTCTTGCCACCTCTGCAATTCTTCAAAAATGACACCTCTTCTTGGCAATCAAAGGCTCTGAGCTTGGCTCAGTGTGATCGTTCAGGCAGTATTTATTTTATTCTGCTCTCATGATGCTTTACTTCCCTGGTCTAAGATTAAAGGTGGTAGAGTGCGCAGAACCCTGATTAATCACTTTCTCTAAAATACGGTCCATGCTGGGGAAAATTGGCCATGTAACTCCTGTTGTAATGTATAGATTAGACAAACTCACCACGTGCCCAACCACCTAATTCAGGCCTTTCTATAAGCAGCACAACTAAGCTTTTTCTTCAGCTTTTCTGTTCAGCCCCGAATTCACCTATATTCTGTGCACCTGCAGAAAAGCCTGTATCAAATTTCTTTCCCCTTCTTTCCATAACCGCCTTAAAATTTACCAATGCAACACATTCTATTGTAGATAAACATACTTCTTACTCTGCTTTGGTACCATGTATAGCTCTGTAAGGCTTTTCAAGTCCTGTAAGGACAATAGCCCCTCATGATGGTTACACAGTAGTCTAAATGCCAGTATTATGCGCTGAATAGAACAGAAATAAAAGGCAGAACAGAAACAAAAGGAGGTTTGTGAAACTCTCCTGCGTTGCTGATGCCCAGTTTCCATCCTTCACTCCATTTCAACAACTCACCAGCTTTCTGGTCTGCAGCAAATTCTGCATAATCCCCTCTGCCTCAGGTGGAAAAGTTCCTTTCTCCATCAGCTCAGGTTGCGAGTCCATTCCTCTCTCTCTTCCGCAGTTTCCCTATGTCTCCCTGAAACTTCCTTCTGCCTGAAACTTTTTTGTTTCCCCTCTCCCTCCACCCCTCTTTTTCTGAAGCACAAGAAATCCCCATAAAACAGGCTCAGTTGCTCCCAGGGCAGGAGCAATCTCTCTCTCTCCCCAGAAGCTTACAGCCAACCCAATCCTCTCCCTTTTTAAAGGAATGTGACTGAACCTGACAACAAACACAGACTAGATCGTCTGCCACAGATGGCTAAACTTATGAAGTGTGAAAACCACTCACAGTATGTCCAGATTTTCTATTACACTTTTTCTACAGTGAGAATGTGGACTAGCCAGACCACACAAAACCCCATATTCCCATTCTTATTCTCATTTAAGAATGGCATTTCCAGTTAGATATAAACCCATTTCTAAGTGACACAAGTTAAACAAAACCAAATAACCCCTCCTCCTACCCCAGACCTTGAAAGAGTCAACTTTTCAGAGAAGGCATTAATACTTGAATAAACATGTGCAGAAATTTTCTATACTGATACAAACAGAACATGTTCTCATGGAAGAACAGCTTTCCCTATGTTATCTGTTTAAATTTATACCTCTTTTTTTTTTTCAACAAAATAGTATTTTAAAAGGCATTAAATAATTTTTTTTTTCAAAATTTACTTTTTTTTTATGTTTTTCTTGTATATTTACTGTAAAGTCTGATGATGATGTTCTACCAGATTTAATCCATGGAGCTGGGAAAGAGAAGTGGCAAATGTCTCATCATTTCAGAGTATTGAAAACCAGACTGGAGATCAGCACCAGCTCTTCACCAAAGAAATCCAGCCAACGCACTCAACTCAGTCTTGATGAGCACAACTGTGAATAAAACTGGGAGGAAGTCTTGATTTTTAGAACAACCTCCATCTTTTCTTTTTAAGCATAAATGGATATATTTTTTATACTTGATTGTTTTAGCAAGTATTAAATATGGTTTATATGACTAACACAGAAATCTAGATTCATTTTTAGAAGAGGAAGTGTTTCACTTCTGGATAAATTCAATCAGATGACAGCCTTGCAGGCAATATGATATTTAATCAAACTGTGTAGGGTTGGGGAAGAAGCAGGCAGTAACCTTTAATGAATTTTATACCTACTATTTTAATAGCAATTATACTATTTTTGAATCATGACCTTCCTCTTCCCATTTCTGCTTACTTTGACAAGCAGGACAGGAAGGTAGAAATTTGGCAAGCTTACTTTTAAACACTAATGAAGTTAAAAATAAGAAAAGGCAGCAGAAAAACAGAAGTTAATATGAAAGATGTGCCATTTGCAGTTTCAAAACCTACATTTGTTTAAAAAAAAAAAAAAAAAAAGGAGAAACAGAACTTAAACCAACTGTGATGTTTCAAGACACCACACAAAAATGAAAATTCTTACATTTGACCTAGAATCTAGGATATACTATCACTACAGGTACAAAAGGAAAAAGGTTCTTTTTTCTTCCTTATTTCAGAGCCTGTATTATTTGTGTTCCAAACCATTCTTTGTCACTGCCCACAAGTCAAAATAAATCTAAATAAAAAATAGCTCTACTTGATTACATGTATATGGGCTATACCAATTACCCTAAACATGCAGTGCACTGTGAATTTTACTATAGAAGTACAGAAAATTAACAGTAAAATATGTTTACAAGATGAATATACATTTGGGTTGGTTCTCTGTTGTTTTATTGTGCTGCTCTCACTGTTTTAACATTTCTACTGACACTAATGAGTCTGAGGTTAATCTTACAGAGGAAACCCAGAGTTTACAAATTAAAAAAAAAATCAACAAAACCCTGAAATGTACATAATCATGCAAATGCACATTCTAGACCAGTGGAAGAGTAGGGGCTGAAAAATTAGTCCAGACCATCCAAACTGAATGGCTATTGAATATACTAGTGACATATCAACTTCACAAAATATCAGGCTTTATAGTCATGTCATTCAATGTTGTTTGAGCCAGATGTATTCATGGAAAGCCAAATGATTGCTTCGAACTCTGTCTGATGTTCACTGTGGCCTACAGCAGCGTAAGGCACAGTGTATGGATACATCTTCTTACACACAAGAAATGGCAGGACTAAGATGTCTAGATGTGGTGCTGAGGGATATGATTCAGTAGTAACTTGGCAATGCTAGGTTAATGGTTGGATCTGATGATCTTAACGGTCTTTTCCAACCAAAATGATTCTATGATTCTGTTTATGGGTTCAAAGCAGAATTGTGTGCAAGTGTGATTTGTCAAAGATGTACTCCCTAGAGACTTAGAAACACAAAAGCGACTAATGTTTTTTAGCTGGTGAGGATGTCAGAAGAAAATTTTGGAATACACATCTCCAACACACCAAATGTTTAAGAAAACAGTATTGCACAAAACAAAAATAGTGAAGATTTTACAGTATCAGGATAAACAAGACACAAACACTTGTTACTTAATATTTACTCAGAAAAGAGTATGAAAGTACATGAGTATGAAAAGGGTTCTTCTAAACCTTCACTGCACAATGCTACTAAAGCATGGCATGATCAAGAAAGAACTTCAGCTAGGTTTATGAAATTCAGATGGGGATGCACCCTGATATCCCCAAGGTAAGAACCACCCTGGAAAGAGGCCTTAGCTTTTTGAAAATACCAAGTCAACAGATGGAAATACAAGCAGCACGGACTTTAAGCAGCTGATTTCTGAAAGTCACCATGCAGTTACAGGCCATAATGGTATGTTTAGTACTGCTGTAGAGGTGAGGACTGCGGCCCTGAAACACTAAATACCTGGATGTCTGCCAGTGTTTGATATACGAGAATAGTTTTGGTCATTAGTTCAATAAAATCTATAGGGGCAGAGTTTTTGTTTCATTTTTTCTCATTTCCAGATAAATCTGGTTTTGTGCAAGTCCCAAAATCATTAGCTTTCAAGAGCACTGAGATCCAAATGACAAATAATATTATTTTTATTTCATCTTTTGCAAATTATGAATAGTTTTGGTATTTATTTAAGGCATCCAAGGCAATATCAATTAGCTGAAATATTTTGACCCTGCACAAAAGTTAATGCTTAAAAGGTCTCAGGCTTATTAGCCATTAATTTATGTGCCTCTAAGCTAAGATTGACAAAAGGTTATTGTTTAGCATCAATCATGCACTGATTTTAGAGCCTTGGACAGACCAGCATAGAGAACATCAAGCCATCTCCTGCAACGAAAATTGCTATTATTTAATTTCGAAGTCATCAAGTCAGGAACCTAAATGCTTTTCACTTCATTTTTAGATGACGGCATTTAAGTTCATAGACCTTTGATAAGTCCATAAATAAAAGTAAAGAACCTGTCTATAAGTATTACAGAACTTGTACTACTTCCAGAGGCAGCTGTTTGCATTTCAGCTGGAAATATCAAATACTTTAATTTTTAAATCTCTCTTCTGGTATCTGAAGGTCTAGTAATCATTCTAGTACATCACTGTATGTATAGCAGACAGGAGCCAGGATGGCTGAAGATTATCTTGACTGACGAATCATTGATGGTATTTACCTCAGCATGCATTATCTATGAGCTCTCTGTATTACTGTACAATTCCTTATCATGTTGTGTGAATATCAATTTACAAATAAACACTAAGTACTAAGATAACGATGAAACATTTTCTTTTATCTGCCCTGTTCACTTTCTGGAAAATGTTACATGAGTTTGTATCTGACCATAGACAACATTTTTTAATTTACACTGCTTTTCTGTCACAATATTGATTCCTTCTTCTAGCATTTTACAAATTATATATTCATGAAATATAACTACAATGCTGTAATATAATAATTTCAGAGCTGTAAGATGACAAAGAATTAGAAAATGGAATGCATATCCAATATATTTTCGCACAAAGTAACACAAGAACAAAGTTTTTTTTCAAATTCTAGAACCAGTCAGAAGGAACCCTGGCACTAGGGTCTCCTCCAAAAAGCAAACCTTGAACTCTTCGTAAGACTTAAAAAGAAGACTCTGATGAGGAGAGGGAAGGTGATGCCACTACTTTCTTACATGCTCGCAGATCTAGGTCAGAGTAAAAGATCAACCTGTTTCATTCATGATAAATTTTCTTAACACCTACATCATGAAGCCCCAATATCAAACATTCTTCCTATGCAGCAGTTCTGAAAGAACACTGGAAAAGCACTGCACCACTTTATATATAAAGTATATGGGTCATATACATGAGGAATACACTCCGTATCTTGTGAAAAATCATGTTAATATGTAAAAAGTATGTGATTTTTTGTGCATAATTCTCTAGTTGACCCTAGGAAGGGTAAGCGCCCTTCCCATGATTAACACTTTGGAAACATACAATATGTGAAAATGTATGCTGCAGACTTCCTATATGAAGTGGAAGAACAAGATCAGAAAAAAAAAAAAACGTACTGTGTCCCAACACTTTCCTTAAAGCACTGAATATTTTCTAAGATGTAATAAATACGTATATTTTCAATTCTGTCTTCAGATAAAAAAAAATGCATTTTTTAAAGAAAATGTGTTGCCTTTAATAGGTAGCATTAAGTAAACATTTAAAAGAAATATTGTATTAGTTTTCTAAGAACCTGGCTTGGGTAAGCCAAGTTCTATTACAGAGGACAACGTATAACCTTAGAAGTTGACTACTTCATCCTTTCTGAAAATATATTAATTGGTCACTGTCATGGAGAAACGGCTGAATTAGGTGGACCTTGATCTGAAATTGTGTTGCAAATTCTATTCTCACAAAACTACTCTCCGATTGTTGAACTGCATGTGAAAAAAAAAAACAAACAAGTATCTGAAAATCTTCAACTTCTTCAATCTATTCTTTCTGTATGACCCACACAGGAGAAACTATAAAACATGGATTTCAATTTGTTCTTTCTCATTTCTCCACTAAATTTCCAAACTATGTTCAAACTCCAAATATTCTGAACTGCAGGAAAAAATATTTCCAACACATTTCTTTAAAAACGTTTTGAAGTTCAATAGTAAATTATTAGTAATACTATAACTTTCAGCAGAATACTCACAAGTGATGACAATGATTTTCAGACAGATGATCAAGAATATCCTGGTATTTTAAAGCATTTACATGATTTTCCCCAATACATAATTACCAGGTGTTTAGCATAATGAAATTTAAGCATACAATATTTCAAATTTCTATGCTTTGTGAGCAGGAAAACATTCTTGTTCCACCTTGCTTCTTAATTTATTGCTCATTCCAGTCTCTGTCTAACACAACATACCAATATGGGTAAGATACACGTCAAAGTAAGTTACTAGAGAAAGATAAAACCAGCATCGCAAATCTGATGCAAACTGAGACTTCTACAGTCTCAGCTATTCTATTAATATCTCCAGTTCAACAGACACATTCAAAGCTATTCTATGTATCGAACTCCTTCTGGGCTTTGAAGGAAATGGAGCTGATTATCATCGTCTGTCACTTCCCACCATTTACTTCATTGACTATTCTCAATACTTCCAGAACAAGTCAGACAATTGGAAATTCTTCTCCATTAATAAAGTTTTTTATTTTCCTGAAAATATTTCCAGCAGGATCAGAAGTAAAGAAAAAAAAAACCCATACCTGTTTGTTTGGGGCTTTTTTGGTAAAAATATGGATGGGGAAAAACATGTTTCAGGAGGATCATTGTCTATTTTTTCAACTTGCCAGCTGCCAGGGCCTCATTTTCACTTTCTCTCCAAAGGCAGCTGGTAAACTATCACTTTTCCCTTGCTCCCTTACAGTATAAAT
>VXAK01020293.1:189839-228629 GCA_013399435.1 Arenaria interpres | reverse complement strand
TATATATGAGATATATACATATATCATATATAAACTATATATCAGGGCCAGGCTGGATGGGGCTTTGAGCAATCTGGCCTGGTGGGAGGTGTCCCTGCCCATGGCAGGGAGGTTGGAACTAGATGATCTTCAAGGGCCCTTCCAACCCAAACCATTCTATGATTCTATGATCCTATATATATATATTAAACAAGCAATTAAAGTTGTCTTTGTTGGACATTTCTGATTTATTAAGCAACAGAAGGAATGTTTAAAGCACAGGTAAGGGAAGCAGGATTTCTAGCAGGTACTAGGCCAGCTAATAAGGAGCACCCTCAAACCAGGCTGCCGTCGAGCAACTCCAAAACTAACATTTTCATTCATGCAATTTTTTCAGCTATCTTCCCGCTCTCTAGCTGTTGGGGATCTGATCTGATGTTGAAGCCTAAGCAAATACAAATAACAAATAAAAATTTTGCTCCACTTTTCCACTGGCAAAGTGGAGAAAGTAGCAACACACAGTAAATGTATGAAACGACCCCCCTCTTTTTTTTTATTTTATTTATTTAATTGTTTTTCTCTAATATTGGCTAGTTTTCAGATGGATCTAATCTTAGCTTAGTTTTTAAGGTGAATCAGTCCCCTGATCTGGCTTGACACAATGCTATGAAGTGTTTGTGCTCTCCCAGGCCTCTTTCGAAGGGCACATGAATTTATACCAAATCAAAGCAATGCCATAAACACACCAAAATCACCCATGGCAATGAAAATCTGGATGGCACCACTGAAAATAGACTAGCCCCATCCTCTTGACACCCATCCTTTAAATATTTATAAGCACTGATCAGTCTTCTCCAGACAAAAAAGACCCAAGTCCCTCAGCCTTTCCTCATCAGAGAGATGCTCCGGGCCCCTCATTATCTTTGTGGTCCTCTGCTGTACCCTCTCCAGCAGTTCCCTGTCCTCCTTGAACTGGGGAGCCCAGAAGTGGACACAGTGCTCCAGATGGGGCCTCACCACGGCAGAGTAGAGGGGGAGGATGCTCACGTCGGCAGTGAAGCCGGCAAGTGAAAAATTACACCCTCGAGCCCATTCTTCAAGCACGGGAGTTAATCTCAGCCCACCTTGGTGGCTCTCGGGATCATCACCTCCACGCTCGCTCAAGCCTCAGGGTAATTCCCATGCCAGAAAAGCAATGAGAGGTGCTGACCTCTTTGGCTCAAGTGATAAATTTTCCGGTCCTAAACAGTCATGTGCAATATTGCAGGAAAGTAAGTTTTGAGCTTATTGAAACACCCTAATATAGAAAATTATTTTGTTTCCTTTAGAATTTTTCCAGACAGCTAAAAAAAGCCCTCAAGACTCTCAGTCTATGCAATTTTGTAGACTTCTAAGATAGTTGCTACCCATGAATAGTACCAATAAATCCCCATTAACTGCATTCAACAGGAGAACGTCCTTTTTTCTCATTAAAGCCTCACAAAGGGTTCAAAACCTCATTTTATGGCAGGGTGCTTTGATTTAAATTGATGTGGCTTAAATTATGAATTTTAATCACGATTTAAAATACGGAAGAGGAAAGTCTTAATTTGAATGATTTGATTTTAATCATGTTTTTCATTTACAATTCATAGCTATATCCCTTAAGCAGGGCTGATTCTCCGCGGTTGCTCATTGTACAACTCGGAGGTTTACAGCCTGCTCTTGCCTTTCAGCTGTGTTTTCTGACCAGGTGGACACACTATGAAAATATTTCTTTAAGCAGTTATTTAGCCTGCCACTGCTCTATTTTTATTTCTAATTTATGCATCTTTTACCTCTTCCTAGGTAATGATGAATAATACTAATTTGGGATTTATTGATGGCAATCACTCTTTACTTGTGGAGGAAGTTTCATTTAAACAGACAGATGCTCAACAACATTTAAAATATCTTTAAGATACATCAAGTAGCCAAGGTCCTGGATACCTGACAAATAAACTTTTCAACATGCTTTTGAGTTTAAGGCTAAGCAATTAATTGAGCACATGTCAAGTGTCATTCTTTGATGGAGTTAGTGACTGAAATGAATTGTTCCGTGTCCCGTAAGGGTTTTGAATAAACAGGAGTTGTTCTCTAAAAACTCGCTTTTATTGTTTAAAATTGGAGGGGAAGCAATTTTACTTTTAAGCTGCCAGTTTCAAGTTGTTTTCACAGCTTAGAATTAACTATCAATGGTGCAGCTGAATATGTGTCTCCTTGATCTGCAGAGAGGATGTAAATGACTAGCTGAGATTTATACGTGTAACTTTTGACCGTCTAACTGAATGCAGAAGAACCCCATGTCTGGATACCCTGGATATCTGCCCACAGTGTGGGCAGACAGTGATTAAAGGAAAGAAAAGCAAGAATTAATCAGGCTTCCTCTAATTGGCTGCCCAGATTTTGTCTCACATCCAAATCCAGTCCCATTTAGGGTTGGAAAATCCAAGTTCCCCAAGTGCCGTGGGTGTCCTGGTTGGGTTTAGTCCTGCTGCAATATATTTCACCTTCTCTTTGGTGCTAGATGACAAAATTTGGCCTTTCACAAAGTAGGAGGAGATTTGGCCTTGATGGATTATGGCCCCTGGCAGTGCACACACCCTTTCCCAGTGGGACAAGGCTGGCTCAGAGCAAACCTTGTGTCCAGGAAGAAAATGTAGCTTACTAGATCCTGGTGGGTATCCATCGATCCACACTGCATGCCTATCTTTGGGGTCTGTGGAGGATGGGAGTGATAAACTCAATTATTTCTCTTTTTATTTTCAAAGTAGAACACTATTATTAGACAATTCTACAAAGCTGTTGGAGCCTCAAGCCCCTAATCCAGCCTATTTAGATGCTGATCCTACGTGAGAGCATTTTCTCCAACAGGCTTGACAAATAAAACATTGCTGTTTAAGGCAACAAACACAGGGGGGAAAAAAGGAAGGAAAAAAAAAAGAAGTCTTGACAACTGACACATCTTTGGTGCAGTGCCTTTTGTTCCCCACCATAGCAGGCCCTTCATGGGGCTTCCCCATGAAGAAATGGGGACATCTTCATTAGGCAGGAAGCTGCTAAGAGCAATCATTGCCATCAAGATGATTGCAATTGCCACTCCTGCCATCACTGCTCTGCACGTAGCCACTACAGCTATTGCAATATCGCCTCCATAGAGAGGACACATCTGCTTCTGCTATGACACCTCAGTTAAGGCTGATAAAGTTGTCTAACAGGCTGCAGTTAGGTCCAGTTTAAGGTGGAGGATACGCTAACATCATTTAGACCCTGGGCCAGATCCTGCAGCCCTCGGTCTGTGTTTTGTCAGGTCAGGTCCCTCTCAGGCTGTTACGAGGAGCAATATCCCAGGATGGCCATGCACCAGAGAAGCTCTGCCTTAGGGAAAGGTTCTCAAAGTCTGGCCTGTAATTTATCATCTCACCCAAAACCCGTTTTTCTGCGAGGTTTCCCAAGAAGGAGAAAGTTGATAGCAGATGGGGTGGTGTTAAGCAATTCCTAATGAGGACAAGGATGGCAAATACAACCACCACTGTGGGCTGCACAGCCAAGCCATGAAGCTTGTCACCTGTCGCCATCTATGTTCTTCATGTCGGTGTTCCTCCAAATCATGGCTTCAGGTGCTGGGGGATGATTTTGGGCAGCCAAGCTGGGAAGAAAAAGTTCTTCTTTTGGCAAAGGAAGTGGCACAAGAAGACGAGTGGACTGGTGGGAAGGGGGCAGTGAAAAGTGGGCACGTAAGGTTGGGTTGGCAACAAGAGAAGTAGGGGACCTCATGGTCAACGTGTACTTTGTGCGGTCTTCTATAAATGTCCTTTAAAAAGGACTAGGGAGGGAAATGCAGAAGTCCAAACTGATGCGTTGATAAAGAAAAGAGCTGGGGTTTTTATTTAAAAAAATAAAATCCATCTCTTTTGTGCTCCCGTCTATGAAGCCTGGCCATAGGCAGTTGAGAGCTGAGTAAAGTTTTGGGGGTTCTAACAGGTTTTCAGTGGCACAGCCAGCCCTTGAAGAAGCAGGGCTCTCCTTCCCCTGGTCACATTAGAAATGTAGATTATGGCTTCTCAACAGCATCTCTGATGGAAGCAAAGTGACTCAGGACTCTGCACGCTCTCCTTGGCCAGTACAGAAGCTCCCTGTGCAGGACACGGCATGAACAACTGGACAGGCATCAGGGTGGGTGCAAAGCCACATGTAACAGCATGGGGCTCCGTCATCTGGGGCTCCGTCATGTGTAACAGTTACTTGGGAAGACAAAATGCCACCACTCCAAACGTCCCCCCCCTTCCTCCTTCTTCCCTCAGCTTTATATTCTGAGCATGATGTCATATGGTATGGAATATCTTTGTGGTCTCTTGGGGTCAGCTGTCCCACCTGTGTCCCCTCCCAACTTTGTGTCCCCTCCCAGCCCGCTTGCTGGTGGGGTGGTATGAGGAGCAGAAAAGGCCTTGAGAGCTCAACAACAACCAAATCTACCAGTTCCCTATCGAAAGTATTTCTCATCCCAAGTCCAAAACATAGCACTATACCAGCTGCTAGTAAATAAGTTAGATCATAGAATCATAGAATCATCTAGGTTGGAAGGGACCTTTAAGATCATCTAGTCCAACCATCAACCTAACTCTGATAAAAAAAGAAAACCATACAGAAAAACCACCCCACATTACTAAACTATGTCTCTAAGCCCTATGTGACCCCGTCTTTTGAACACCTCCAGGGATGGTGCCTCAACTACTTCCCTGGGCAGCCCATTCCAATGCTTAATAACTCTTCCAGCGCAAAAATTTTTCCTAATATCCAATCTGAACCTCCCCTGGTGCAACTTGAGACCATTGCACTTGTCCTATCACCTGTTCCTTGGGACAAGAGACAGACCCCCACTTCTCTACAACCTCCTTTCAGGGAGTTGGAGAGAGCGAGAAGGTCTCCCCTCAGCCTCCTTTTCTCCAGGCTGAACATCCCCAGCTCCCTTAGTCTTTCCTCATAAGACTTACTCTCCAGACCCCTCACCAGCTTTGTTGCCTTTCTCTGGAGACGCTCCAGCCCCTCAATATCTTTTCTGTGGCAAGGGGCCCAAAACTGGACACAGGACTTGAGGGGGGGCCTCACCAGTGCCCAGTACAGGGGGCAGTCACCTCCCAAGTCCAACTCACCAGGCTGTTCCTGATACAGGCCAAGATGCTGTTGGACTTCTAAGTTAACTCTATCTCAACTGAAATCAAGATATATTCATGCAGAAAAATCCTGGTAAGTGTAAGTGCTGATAAAAACCTGCAAAAACTACCCCCTGGAAAAAAAAAAGCCAGA
Organism: Arenaria interpres; assembly: GCA_013399435.1. NCBI lineage: Eukaryota > Metazoa > Chordata > Aves > Charadriiformes > Scolopacidae > Arenaria > Arenaria interpres. The sequence goes on along the minus strand of VXAK01020293.1, from coordinate 223,325 downwards.
AAAGAAACCACCAAAAGAAGAAGCCTGCATGAGCCTTGCAGGTTTGATGAGAAATGCTTTGGGGGACAGCCACGCCAGAGGAATGCTGGCTATTTTGGGGCTGTTATTTGTGTTTGAGCTGGTGGAGGAGCTGGTGCAGGTCTCCGCTTTGTCTTTCGTGAGAGCATTTTGCGTGTCTGGCGGGAGCACTCCGATCTGATTAGGAAGGGACTCTCCCGGGGGGAGGTGGCAGCGATGCTGGGGATGTAAGCTGCTTTCCCTGGGACCAAGGGCCGGGGCCAGTCAACACAGCCCAGCTGGACTTTGAGGGAAGGTTTCCTTGTAATCCAGCTCAGAAGTAGTTTTTGGGGCAGGGGTTTATCTCCCTCTTGGCTGGGAAAATTTGGTACCCCGAGGCGCTGGAAGAAGGGGACGGATAATGCAGATGGGCGAGTGGGACCAGGGCTAGGAAAAGTCAGCAGGAGAATTGGCTTTGAAGCGGGTTTTTGGGGAGTACTATTAGGATTGCATTTTAATTATTTATTTACGCCCATCCTGAAGGCTAATGCTCGTCGCAGTGGGGAGCCTGCGGAAGGGAAGGGTAAGAAAAGTGCAGCCCATGAGCTGTTTCTGCAAGGACTTTGGGGTGGTCTGAGCAGAGGCACACATCCCGTCCAGGGACAGGAGAGATCAAGGGGCAATAAGATTTTGCCTCTGCCCAAATCTGACAAGAGCAGATGCTCGCAGCCTGCCTCTGAGGTCTGAGAAAGACTCTCGGATCTCTCCACTCCTTGTTTTATGCAACACGACTGCTCTTTGCTGAGATGACCAGATGTGTGCGAGGCACCTGTGGGCAGATTTCCCATTTTTCTCCCCTCAAAAAAGCAGGAAATGCCTTGTTATAGCATCTTGGTGCCACCTGGACCTTGCAGAACTTCCCAAGATCCCAGCAAATTGTCCCAGCCTGTTCAATCCATGGCTTTTACCACAAAGCTACCAAGAGTGGGGAAAAGAGGAACCCTCTCCTTGATAATACAGAGTAGAAATAATGCCAATTTTTTTGTAGCAATAAATAGTAGCTTTTGGGCCTGGTTGGATCGGGATTTGAGCCAGCTTCCCAGGGGTGACAGTCTGTGTGTGCGTGCAGCAGCGCGGTGCCAAATGTCCTGCTGCTGTAACTCGTCTCCATCATCTCAGGTGCCTTCAGCCCTTCTATGCATTCTGGGCTGTTTGCGGGATTGGTTCCACTTCTTGTTTTTCTCCAAGGTGGTTCTGCTCCCGTTTAGGGAGAGCTGGTTCAAATCCTACAGCAGCACAGGACTCGGCCATCTGCTGCATCCATAGTCTCAAAAGGCAGTGCCTGGCTTCCAGTGTGCGTGTCCTATTTATTTGGCCACTGTGCTGTGCAGAAGCTTGCTGGGTGAAGGACCTGGCACTGTTGTTCTGCATCGTTCGAGCATTTCAGCCTCTCATCCGTGACACCGTGGCCCACATAGAAAGGTCTGGGCACTGGAAGGAACCGGTGATGGACAGGCAGAGATGCTCACCTGCCAAGCAACCTCAGCTAACGGGCCAGGAGCACACTTGCACCAGAAAGCAGTGTCTGGAGCAGACAGGGATTGCTATTTATTAATTATTTAAAGCAATAATGCAACAATGAATTACTGAGAGTTATTAATAAGCATTGTTAAAAGAGGCCGTTTGCTTTTGATGCCTCAGCTCTTTCTTGCCTCCACGGTCAGCAGGTTCAGGGCTTGATTTCTGAGAGCTGCCCCAATGGCAATCAAGCAGCATTTTGCCCAGATAATAATTTCCAGGGACGTCTGGATGAGATGGGGCTCAGGGAAACAGGAGGGTCTTTTTGCACGTCTGATTGTGCTTCTCCAAATGCAGATTTGAAATCCGTGGGGGGATTTTTCACTTGTCTCTTCTGCCTTTCTATGATCGGGGATGCTGATTTTCTTCTGTCTCATGAAATTGGGTAGTTTTCGCAGCAAAGGCGTGCTTTGATTTGGCAGTGACCACTTGCAAACACAACAGGGCTGTTCACGTAGCTGCAGCCTTCAGCCGTGCAGCACATCCCCAACACGGGGCTGCATTTGCTCTCCTTTGCCCTCCCCACACCTACACCCCAGCTCCATGCTTACAACCAGCAGCACTCCCCAAATCCCAGTTCAGTGTCTTCTCCCTCCCTCTCCTCTCCTCTGCTGGTGGCTTTCTGCAGGTCCCCTCACAGTCCCCAACTTGCAGTCCCTGCCCTCTCCTCCCATCTCCAACTCCACCGCCACTCCAGCTCGGTTTTCTAAAGGAAATGTCCAAGCTGATGTGTCAGGGTTTCGCTGCCGAGCCAAAAGAAGGATCCGGTCTCCCACATCCCAGGAGCAGAGTAATTTGGATATTAACTTGAAGCCCAGTCCCGCGTCCCCCTCCTGCACCCAGAGCTGCTGGCCACCTCTCTAGGTCCTTTTTGAGGTGGGAGCCCAGCATGGGCTTTGCAGATCTGCCGGCCTCTTTTAGGAGAAAAAGGAGAATGATAAACAGCGGGGAGGGGATGCAGCTCATTCTTCCTTCCTGCTTCCTTTGCTCCCTTCCCTTGCCCTGCCATGGCCTGCCCTGCGGCCCGACCGCCAGACACTGCCCTGCAGAGAAGGGTTTTGGTGGCAGGGAGACATCAGTGAAGCCCTGAGCTCAAAAGGCGACACAGACAGGGCTTTTTTTTTTCCCATCCAGATCACCCAGGATGTAAATTGCTACAAGCTTTCCATTCTGTTAGATGCCATTTGGCATTTTCCTCCCTCACCAGTGAGTCTCTTCATGCTCAAACCCACTATCTGGGACCTACCTGTCCAGGGAACAGATGCTGAGTTTTGGGGGAGCGGAATATGATCACCTTTGCGTGCTATATTTGTAGTATATATTATTATTATTGTTATTATATATTTATTTTTTTTTCTGGAATTCCTCAGCACGCAACTGTGCCATTAAACCCTACAGCCACCTGTTTGCGCTGAGGCATCCCCGACCCGGTGACATCCCACAGCTTCCCATGCTCTTCTGCTCAGCTGTCACCATGCAGGAATCCCGCTCCTTGCTGAGCTGCTGGGTGGACAACATTGTTCCCCTATTGAGTCATAACAATGAGGTCATTGGGCTGGAAAGACACTGTCATTCAGCAGCCAAGAACCCAGCTGGCTGGTCCCCGTTGTGTCTCATCTCCTATGACAAAGCCACATTTAATTGACTAATCAAAGCCGTTGCCGGCTCCATCTTGGAAGGGGGTGACCGAAATGTGCGTTGTTCTTCATCAGCACTAAGTCAGGCCAGTTGGCCGACTAATAAGCGAGACCTTTCTTCCTTCTCCACATTGCTCCATGCTGTGTAGGCCTAAATTCCTGGTCCTGCCAATGTAAAACCATCTTGGAGCTGTGCCACCATGTTTCAGAGCGAGTTAACTGTGTGAACCCAAGGACCCCAAGGATTCAAGGACCCCAAGAGAGCCCACACAAAGCCCAGCATAATCCAACTCAAGCCACTTTGGGATGATCTTTCTGCATTACCATCCCACTTCCTGTTGGACACTCAGTATTTTGGGGTCTCAGCTCCCATAGGAGTTTGGTATTGCATCTAAACCTATGGTGCTGGGATGCTTCTATACCCTGTGTATCCCACAAGGACAACTTGCCTGACCTACACACTCAGTAGATGGGCCAACTTCAGGCCAGGACTGGCTGTGGGCCAGGGGCAGTTTTCTTCACAGGGATGAGTCATCTTTCCCTTTATGCACCTTTTGGGTGGTGCAGGCAGGATGCCCACAGAGTACCCAAAAGCAGGGAAATGTCCAAATACCACCAAGCTGTGTGTCCACAGTAAATGCTTCCCTCAACCGAGTGCTCCTGTAGTGTCGGGACCTTCACCACTCTCTGAATGAAGATGTTTTGAGCTCTAGACCAGTGAGCACTTCTGCTCTCAACGCTTCTTGCTCTTATTGCCATTCTGAATAAGATCATCCTGTAAAGAGTGAATAAATGTGCCCTAAGGGACTTCTTAGGATAAATGCTGTTTAGTGCTGCTAGGTTGCACTATTTCCATTGAACCCTTGGTATTTTTTTCCTCCCCGCAATGTGATTGTCTTAAATCACATTTATCTTCTTTCTGCTGCCCAGGCCCAGCTGAGCAGGAACGCTGGGTGTATGTTTACCACGGCTGGTGTCCCAGCCCTAAAGCACAGCAGCCGCTTCTTTTGAAGAACATACAAAGCAAGGAAGAGGAGCGATTGTTTGGGAGGAAGTTGAACCATAATGTAATAGACTCCCATGGGGATTACTATTAGTAATTATTTGTATTGCTCTGGCACCTAACCAAGGCTGGGGCCCCGGTTAGCAAGGTGCTGGACCTGCCTGTAAATGAAGACAGCTCCTCTATCCAAAATCTATCTCCTCTTGTACGTAGAGATGGGGGAAACTGAGGCAGGGAGAGGTTAAGAAATGTAAACAGGGTTGTTTCAGAGGGCTGTGGCTGAGCAAGGATGTGAGTGAGCACACAGTCCTTACAGGAGCATCCTTCCTCTCTGGGGGAAATGGTTAAGGCTCCTCCACTTGTGCTGGTCATGGATACATGTGAAAAGCCACTGGGTAATAAATATGCTGTACTGGAGAATCTTGTACTAGGACAGCACTGGAAAAGGTCATCTCTCACTGTTTGCGCCTTTCATCAGTGATTCCTGTGATCATGTGTATTATACTAAGGCAAGGAAAAGCAGGAGCTGTTGAAGAACAGAAGTTCTTCAAATGGAAGCTGAGTCCCAGTGCTCTCGAAAAACAAATTTTTACTTTTTTTTTTTTTTTTAAAGAGCTAAAATGGATATTCTTTTTCTGCAGAACCAACTGTTTCAGTAGAGTTAAATCATGAGACAATTATGAATTTGCCAACAATAGAAGTTGATCAGATTACACAGCCTGTAAAGCCAGATCGTCACTGGAGCCGTTTGGTGGGAAAGAAACTCCGTGCCAGACAGTCTTTAAATAGTTTTGAATAGGAGGGAGGGTTAGCTGTGTCCTTCCCTTCCTAGGCTCTCCCCACCTAAAGAATAGCACTGAGCCTCCTGCCAAGTCCACCGTGTCCAGTCAATGCCCCGAAGGCTCAACTCGCATGCATGGCTATATAAATATATGTAGGTGCGTACGTATATGCATGTGTATATATAGAGCTCCGAATTATCCGGGAAGACCCCACCCTGAGGGAGGTGTGGGTGGGGAGCCGAAGGAAAAAAAAAAAAAAGAAAAAAAAAGGTGGGACCAGAAATAGCACTGACAGACAAAAGATCCCAAGGAAATGTGGAGCCCTCCTCGCAGCGTTAACAGGAAATCTCCAGGCTGCTGGCTCGGGAACCCTGGCTAGCCAAGGTCATGGGCGACTGGTCACGGTGGAGGGACGGATCCTGCCATCCAGCTTGGCTCTTCTGAGGGGCATGCAGTAGTGGCTTTCATGTCAGTGAAGGTTTGCAGGTGTCCCAGATGTGCCTGCAGAGGAACTTGTCCTCAGCACAGCCTGAATGAGCAGAAAAGCAGATGGCACTTGGGAGGGGCGATTTAACTAGGAATAACCCAAAAATTTTACTTAGAGAGGCTGGAATGCTGGAGAAGGCTGCCAGTGCCTCTTGGAGGTGGCTCCTACATCACTTGGCATCGCTTGTATCTTTAGCCACTTCATATCACAGCACCTTTGAGTCTCAATGGACCAAAGATCACAGAATCACAGAATATCTGAAGTTGGAAAGGAGCCATGAGGATCATCCAGTCCAAGATGTGTTCAGCTCGTCGTCTTTGGGTCCATCCTGGCTTGGTGGTGGGTGATTCATGGGTGGGCTGGAGGGAGGCAACATGACTCACGACCCGAAAAGGTTAAATATAAAGTTGCTGGCTGGAGGGTGTAAATTTGGGCTGATTCGTGACTCATCAAAGGCGCTGGGCGCACAAAGGAGGGTGAGGCTTCAGGTCTTATCTCCTCCTCGCCATCACCACCGCTTTTCCGCTGGCCCTTTCTGCCCTCAGGGTGGGCAAGCACCCTCGAGTCCTGCCCTGAGTGTGGTCCCTCAGGGGGCTGGCAGCCTCCCCACCGAAAGCCTCGGTGGCAGGAGCAGGCAGAGGCTGTTGTGGGAGGGCGATTCCTGCTGTAAATCTTCAGGAGAGGTGGGGAGGAAAGGGAGGTGCAAGAAGCAAGGGGACAACGCTTTGCAACGCTGCAGCGGTGCTGTGTGCCAGCACAAACTGACCTTCCAGTCACCCCTCTCCATTTTATTTCCCCTTGTGCCGGAGCTGCCTGTGATCGGGCTGAGGTCTCCTTACTCCTTAAGTTTTGGAGTCTCTCCTCTTGTTTGCTGCCCCTTAGGGCTGTAGCTTGGTCCTCCTCCGTGCTGGGCCTCCAGCAATTGTCGGCCTCCAGCTGAGGATGGCATCCTCACTTTTGATGGAACAAGTTTGGGCGTTAGATCCTTCCTGCTAATGCCACCTTTAATGCCCTTCTGCGGTCTGGCTTTGTTGGGCTGTGAGGTCCCAGAGAAGCCAATCAATAGTCCCTGTTTGGATCTGGGGTTGACTTTTTCCCTTTAGGAAGAGCCCCCACTGCAAGAAGAGGCACGTTTCCTCCACTCCCCTTCCTCGTTTGTAAGAGTTGGTGTGCTTCTTGCAAAAAGTGGGGATTTTTTGGCTGCCAAACCTACCCACAGGAGATCTGCACGTGTGTCCCTTTGTGAGACCCTTGAGGCCCTCATCTCTCATGGACAGAGTCTAGACACATCGCCAATGCACGGCGCCTAACTTGAGTGACATTAGATGTGACAGCTCTTTCCCAGTGGTGGCCAGCTGGCAGAGGTTCAGCCAGCAGGATGAGTAGCTCAGGGCCAACTCCTTCCCTGCATTGCTCAACATGAACCCAAATATGAAACCATCCAGCTGGAGAAGAGGGCAAGGTGATAAATTCCATCTCCTTGTGCCATCCAGCAAGGCTGCTTCTCGCTGTGGATAGACCAGCCCACCTTGCCTCTGTCCACTTGTCAATTTTGTCCTAGAAGACAGTGGATAGACCTCACAGCAGGCCTGTGTTGTAGTCTCTCCGTTGTCTAATTGTCCTGTCCTTCTCTGTGACAAAAATTGAGCAACCAGCAAGAGCTGCTGATGTGACACTAAATTTAAATCAATCAGAGCTTTCCATGTCCAGGAATCAGGCTCAGCTGGGGAGGCAGGTGTGCCCCATCCCTGATGTTTGGTCAGTGTCAGTGCCCAATGTGACATTTAGGGGCTTGTTTCTATGGGGACCATCACCAGATTTTCCTGAATTAACTTTCTTGAACTGCATCAGCTCCCTCTTGTCAGCTTTCAGAGCTAAGAAGACTTTAATTTGATTTAAGCTACTTCATTTTGGCTAAATTAAATGAGGGCTGATTTAAAGCTGAACAAGAGTGGCCACCTGGTGGGTTGTGTGCACTTTGACTAATCCACTCTGAAATCATACCTTCTTTTAATTTTAGATTAATTTTCTTGAGTACCTCTGTGTAGACAAGCCATCAGGCTGAATAAAAATCATTCCTGTCTCAGGGGCTCATGTACTCACTCCATCGCAAGTTGTCTGGAATAGTCCTCCAGGAAAAGCCAGCAAGGGATGATTTGTCTTTCCGGGGTGAAAAGCATGAGAACAAACTTCTGCTCTGTCTTGATGAATAAAACTGTCCCCTCAGCTGTCCCCATGCGCCAAGCAGCAGCTCTGGGCTGCAGAAAAGACGGCAAGTCTCCAGGAGAGGCTGCTGTGATGTGACATTCAGCTCTCAAAAGTAAATGGGTGGCTTTGGCCAAGCATCTCTTAGCATTGGCTTCTCTGAAGGTCTCCTTCGCACCATTGTGCTGCCAGATTCATAGCTCCTTACTGCTGAAGTCATGGGCCAGCCTTCAACCCTCGCTGGAGAGAGTTGGTGAAGCTGGGCGGTGTCCTCATGGAGTCAAGGTGGCATTGCCAACCTGGTAGTCTTAGTCTCTTGGTCCTTCCTGTAGACCTGAGATTCCTCTCCAAATTTAGACAAATCTCCACTTTTAATCTATTTACTTTTTTAAAAATACATGCTTTTTTAGCACCCATGTTCAGACAAAAGCCTGAAAGAGTATCTTAAAGACCCACAACATAGATGTTATACAGGAAAAACCGCAGATACTCGATGTGTAACGAAGTCGTGTGGTCTTATGACATTCTTGCGATTTTCATTGTCATTTTGATTCACAGCCACTGTTTAGGGCCAGAGGTCGCTGGGCTTTACCTTGCTGCAGAGAGATTTCTGTGGCCCATTACTCAATGCAAACCTTGGGTTTCTTCCAAAGTCCCTGGGTGACTTTTGCCGAAATAGAGGGGTTTCTGTGCTAAAGGTACCAGACATCGTGTCCTTCAGCTGATAGGAGATTGATGCTCACTTGATACGGGAGTAGGCTGTACTGCCACAAATCTTGCTTCCAGGCAGCAAGGTCATCACGGGATAACTCCACAACAACAGTGTAAAGGAGGCAGGACTCATAGAATGGTTTTGGTTGGAAGGGACCTTAAAGATCATCCAGTTCCAACTCCCCTTCCATAGGCAGGGACACCTCCCACTAGACCGGGTTGCTCAAAGCCCCATCCCGCCTGGTCTTGAACACCTCCAGGGATGGGGCAGCCACAACTTCTCTGAGCAACCTGTTCCAGTGCCTCACCACCCTCACAGGAAAGAATTTCTTCCTAATATCAAATCTAAATCTCCCCTCTTTCAGGAGAATGGCAGGAGCGTGGCTATGCTCTGTGTTTTGGAGGGTCTGGTCAAGCTGGGATGTGCAGGTTTTTTGGCTCATGTTCCCTGTGTTTCCGCTCCAGCAGCTCCGCTACCATTTCCTGCATGATGGAACGTTTCTGTTTGAGCTGCAAAGAGACCCCGGTTCATTTTGCAGCCTGGGAAAGGTGAGGGCCTGGAGCTGGGTCCCTTACAAACCCCGTCAGCCCCTCGTGGAAAGAGGATGTTTCCAGGCTCGGTGATCAAAAATGTCTGGGGGCGGCATGGATAGAGATGGGCATGTGTGTCTGTGTTTGTTTGCTTCCTTGACAACTTCATGCAAAGGTTTTTTGAGTTTTAATTTTCCAAATTGGTCTTCCTGTCTCCTTTTGGTTATTTTTTCATCTTTTCCTTCACTTCTTAGATAGCTACAGACTTTCCATGGGAAAAGTTGTGGAGACACAACCCTAAATAGGGTGTTCTATGTTTATCTTGTCCATGAGAGGCTGGACTGATGCTTCCTCCCACCACTGGCATCCCTTGACTCTGGAGCTGGACAGGGGATGGAGCACTGCCTGGGATGGACCAGTTGGGTCCATTTGGATGAAAGATGTCTCTGATCACAATTTTCTGGCAAGAACCAGTCTTCGAGGAGAAATTCAGAAGTCCAAGTGTGGCGTGGAAGACAATTCAACAAGAGTGTTTTTGAGAAGGTGGGAGTGAGGAATGCTGAGATACTTCTGCTCCCTCAAATCCACTGTCTGGTCATTAATTAGTACAGGAAATGAACGCATTTCTGCCTCCCCAAAGGCAGGGTTTAGAGGGACCAAGGGAGTGAGGAGGAGAGGTGTCAGGGCTGCAGGGGAAGAGGAGTGTGTCCAAGTGGGGAGACGTGCCTTGGGATGATTATTTTTTGTATTTGTAATACTTCCAAGTGAAACAGCGGACAAGCTGAGCTGGCTCAAACACTTACAGAAAGAGCTGATGGGGAATTTGTTAATGAGGCAGGTTTCTCTTCAGAAAATGCCAGTTCATCAGAACCTGGATTTTGGGGATGCGTGTTGCAGTCCTGACAGGAAAGGCGTCTCTCAGGCTGCAGATGGGTTTCTTGGTCGAAACCAAGAAGGTTTAAAGGCTGTTGTGTGAATAAAATAAAGTGAGGCAGATCTAAGAGGAGGGATGGAGCAGCCAAATCCTGCATGAGGTTTGCTTCAAATCCTGCATGAGGTTTGCTTCAAATCCTGCTCTCTGAGCTTCAGGGTTGCTTCCACTGGGTAAAATAGGGACAACTTAAAATTTTCCTCGGTCTGAATTAAAACAGAAAAGCTTTTGGCTACTGTAGGGTTGTGAGTGACTGCAAAATCCCGGACTGATAAGAGTCCTCAGGGTGACACTAAGGTGCTGTGGGGACATGCCCCAAATCTCCAGCTGAGGAGTACCTGCAGGCTGGCAATGCAGCCATGCAGAAAGAAGCCCTGGATGCTCCTCTCCATCTGGAGTTGGAGCAAAACCCCCTGGGGCTTGAAGAACATTCATTTCCCCCAGCCACATCCAGCCAGTAAGGGCTTATTGGGTAAGTCCTTCAGGACACAGGCTGTGGCTGCAAGTTCATTTCATTTGACAGCAGAGAAGAGGACACTTGTCTATTATTGCCTTGATTTTGCTGCCACTTGTGTGCAAGATCTAAACACCACCAATCTGAAGGGTCTTTTCAATAGAGCCTTTTCACAGCAGGGTAAAAGGGGTTCCCTGCTGAAACCAAGCTTTAAATCAAGAGTCCAAACATACTCGCTTCCTTCCTAAGTGATACTGTAACACTAATTAGATCCAGCCATTAGGTCTCATCTTTAATCTTTTTCAGTGCAATTCTATCAAGATTGTTCTGCAGCAATTTTTGTTCTGGCAGGGTTTCGGAGAGGACAGACATCCCTGCACTGGATAATTGAACTGATGGATTAGAGTCTGAAAGTGCTCTGGCAATGGCTGTTGGACCTTTCCCCATCTTCTCGCCCTGGAAGGCAAGCTGGTCTTTGGCCTGGGTGAAACCATTCCATAATGGTGATGGTGAGACTGGCAGCAAAGGGGTTGGGTGATGCCAGTTTGGAAGTGTGTCCTTCTGACCTGGAGAGTGCTTCTTTGCAAGGGCAAAGGATGGTGTGTGCATTAACAGCATCCACGTACGACATCCTTCACCGAAATCTCGGCAGGAGGATGTTGCTGTCTGGGCCCCATCTTTTCCTAAGGAGATGGAAGTGAGAGAGCCTCTACACAGGCAAAATTTAAAAACCCTGTGAGGTAACCGTTTGTTCTGGTAGCCCAGCTTAATTCCAGGATAAATAACGCCGCTCTGTGATATTCTGCCAATCTGATCACCCTCACAGTTTTAAAAGGAGATGACAAATTTCCTGTCTACTGCAGCAACCAGTCTCTGCTCCAGCTCAGCATTGCAGTGGGTGGATAAAACCCTCCTTTTGCCCAGGAGCCTCTTGCGATGCAAAGAAATGTCCAGGAGCCTCTTTCGCTCGCTTTGGCACACACTTTCCCCTAGCAAAGGCCAAACACCAGCCCCCACTTTCCCTGTGACGAACTCAACCCGTTGCCCCTGTTTAATCAGGAAAGGCTGTTTGCTTAAAAAAAAGAAAAAGGAGGGGGAGGGGGGGAGGCAAATAGGAACTTCCTGGGGCCTGGCTCACATCCCTTCCCCTTCCGTGAGTTGCTCAGGCTCCTTCACTTTCTCATCCCGCCTTGGGAGGAGTAGGAGCCGGCTGGCGTAAGGCTCCGAGCCGGGCTCAGCCCGCCGGCGTGGGGTGTGTCACCCACCATTTCCGAAGTTATTCTTTTGGGTTTCCTTTTCTCACTATTAATAGATTTTCAGCCAATCTGAGCTGTTTCAACAAGGTGGATGGGGAAGGGGGGGAACGGAAGGTGGGGAGGCGTTACCAAAATAGGAAGCGGGAAGCTGTTGGTCAGGGAATTAATCAGAGGAGCTGCACAGAGAGGTGGTGGCTTCGGGTGGGCTGATGAGAGGAGGGATGGGACATGTCCTTTCGCTTTGCGTTTTGCGCTGGTTTGCTTCTCTTTTTGTGCTGCAAGCCATGACCTTTCCAAACAAGCTACTTCCCCGCCCTGAGCATCTTCCCGACCTGCAAATACCGCACATCTACTGCAACCAGGTTACAACCAGAGCATCACTTCGTGGCACAGTTAGTGGTGGTGCACAGCGGCTGAAAAGTGTGGCCCTAGACCGGTGTTGCAAGGAGCTGCATTGGCACAAACTCTCACACTTTTTCTTTTACGTTTTGGGTGGCTTTTCACATCCCAACATCTCCTGACCAGATAATTCCCACACCAGTGCTATCCAGGTGCTCCGACAGCAGCAGGGACCGACAGTGCTACTTCCAGCCTCCCAAGTATCACTCACTGACGGCTGAACAAGTCCATCTTGATAGCTAGCAATAAGGGAAAGTTCTCTCCCCTCCGGGGTTGTCCCCATCACGGAGACACCGTGTCATGGGCATGGTCATGGGATCCACATATCCGGAAACGAGATCATGTTTGTGCAGCAGACTCATTTCCTCCGGGCTGTTTGGCCCCCATGCACACAGATGAGTGTGGGGAGGGCTTACACTCTCCTCCTGCTGGTCTACCCCCCGCACCCAGCACAGAAATGCACAAGTTTGGGATTTTCTGAGCGATATGTGCCAGAGGAGAGGTGCAGACCAAAGTCTTTGACTCACTGCAACCAGCGCTGTCAAAATACACCTCTATTACTCTAATTTTCCTCCAAATAAGGAATTGATAACGGTCCAAAAAAGTGAAATCAAATAAGTGGCCTTGCCCTGCAAAAGTGCAGCCAGGAAGGTCGGGGTGGGTAGTTTTTTCTGCCTTCTGGAAAACAGGGTGAGGGACTCTGGGTGAAATTCGACTGAACTTTCTTTTGGAGAGGAACTCCTCCTGGTAAGGGGAGGGATGGCTTAGAGGACCTCTCCTCCATCCTCCTTCTCTCTCATACCATGCGTTAAATCCTTTTATCTCCGGGGCTCACAGCGTGAAAGGGTCATTTGTTTCCTGCAAAAGGAGGTACTGTATCTTTTGTACGTAATTTTCATGCTAAAGGGACACCAAACATAATCCTATCCTGTCGGGGCTGTTATTACCACCAGTCTGCGGTTACAGGGGTTTTCTCCTCCTTCGGACCAGATCCTTTTTGGTTCTTCTGCTGAGGAGAGTCATCAGGCAATACTGGCTACCAGCCCAGGCAAACAGGGGCTCATTACCAGTTATTACCCCTGGGTCCGCTGCCGAGATTTGGCACGGGTGGCCAGTTAGGGAGGAAAAGATAAAAAAAACATAGTTCTCTGGTGTTTGAAAGAGATACAGCACATGTGGGAGGAAAACGTGGACTCCTGGGCTTGTGGTGCTCTTGTTGCTTGTTCTGTGTTTGTTTCTGCTTTGGAAATTAGTATTTTCTAGGCTTCTAAAAGTGAGAGAAATGAGTTTGCATAAGCCAGGTCTTCTGCAGGTGGTGAACCTGCAAGACACCCAAAAAAAAGTAATGTTTTTCTCCAGTCTAAATAAAATACATTTTTTCCCAATGCTGCGGTGAGACAGAATCCCTGGACAAACAACTAATATTAAGCCCAGAGCAATAAGACTGCAGCCCCCGCGAGTGCAGCAACATCTGGCTCCTTGTGCTGCAGCAGTGAGAAAACAGTTTAATTTAATGCAACTGGAGAGAGAAGGTAAATTTTGCTGACAGATGGGTGCTCAAAATTCTGCCGGAGAGGTGTGGGGATGGATAGGGATGCAAGTCCTCTACCAAAGGAGGATCTCACCCAGCCATAGCTGTGGCTACTCTCCACTGGTGTGTTGAGGGTCCGGCTTATGGTGATGCATGTTGTGTTGAAGAGTGTCAAGCTTGCTTGTCCTTTTCCTGTGACCATCTCCACGGCTGCTGTTCACCACAGCCGTTGAATTTCAGCCAGCAACAGCAATTCTTCAAAACAGTCTGCTTTGAGACAAGCAATCTACAGAAAAAGAAAGGGGGAAAGGGAAAATTTGGTAGCAGCTCAGCTGGGCTGGGATGGAGGTTATTAAAGAAACGTCACCTTCAGATCAAGTTTGGCATGGGAGATCTTTTGCAAAGGGTTTTTTGGTGGAGCAGGTTTGTAGGGAGAGAAAGCTGTAGTGAAGTGTTTTCTGGTTCATATATCAATTGTGTTGACACTTACCAAAGCGATGCAGGTTATTACCCACCAAAGGAGAGTGATTTCTACTTCTGTGGCACTTAGCATTGCCTGACCTTAGTTGGACCCATATAGAAGGATGGATAATGTCCTACCTGCCTGCATGGTCAGCAGCCATTGAATCCATCCATCCATCTATCCATCCATCCATCCATTCATCCATCTTCCTGCATGGTGGCTCATGGCTTTGAAGCAGGAGAGTGCTGGCTCCTCAAGTTGCTTTCAGCCCTGCTCCTGGCTTGATGAGGAAGAAAAAAAATGATCTTTTAACATCTCTTGACCTTTACAAGAGAGGAGCGCTAAGAGTGGATGCAAAGACAGGGAAAGATAAAATACGAGTAAGCTTTGTGGCCATCAGCTTGAGTCTTGATTCTTCTCCCGGTTGCTTTTCTGGGCTGTGTCACCCTGTGTGCCTTGAAAGAAGCCCTCCTACTACCTCCCCAGCCAGGGCCAGCCTGGAGGATCACACCAGCAGAACAACCCCTTGCTTTGGGCTTTTCCCCCAGTTTTTGCTAAAAGTGGTAAAAATATAGCTGCAACTCCCCGGGGTGGGATGGGGAACAGCTGGGGCAGGGATGCTGGTTTCTTGGCTAGCGAGGTCCCAGCTGGCCACCGAGGCTGGCCCAGAGCCCATGGACCTGCCCCTTTCTCTTTTGGACCAAGTCAAATTGAATTGTCTTTTCTACCTCTCCTTAGGTGCATGTTTTCTTCCTACCTCTCTGGGATGGGGCCAGAGCATGAAAGAGAGAGCAGTGGGGGATTTCCTCCGCCTTCCTTCTGACCCTTTCTTTATTTATGTCTCTTTTGTATTGTTTCTACCTTCAGGGGATTTTTTTCTTTACCTTCTTTGTCAAAGCCCCTGTCAAACTTTTACAGCCCTATTTTTGGGATAGACTCATTTACAGGCTAACTGAATGAAAACTCCCTCCTATCTTTTGCACCTGGGTTTCACCTGCTAAGTGCCCGTGCCTGTGTTTTGCTTCCTTACCTCTTCTTCTCCTGCAGACAGTGCCCAGCCTATAGGAAACATGACTTGTCTCCACAAAAGCTCTTTTCCCAAAGATATTCCCCCTCCCAAATCCCACTCCCCATGTCCTGTCTCAAACATACCTCCACATCCCCCTGGGGTCCTGATATGGTGGGGTTAGATTTCCCCAGTGGTACAAATCTCAGAAGCTCAAGCTTTCCTCAGATCTTTGAAGCGCAACCACTGCTAATAAACAGGCTCCATCAGAGAAAATACTTTGCCAGCACAGAGAGGTGAAGCAGATCTCTGGAGAGCAGCGTTAGGATATGGCTAAAAATCAAACCTTGGAGGTATGACTCCTGTTTTGGAGAACTGGTGTGGTGGGTTGACCCTGGCTGGAACAGTCATATTGTTTCCACAGTTCACCCAACTGGGAATTACAGTGTGTACAAATTCTTATAGGATCGTAGGATCAGAGAAGGGTTTGAGTTGGAAGGGACCTTTAAAGATCATCTAGACCAAGCCCTTGCCATGGTCAGATCAGGTTGCTTTAATGCCCCATCCAACCTGACCTTGAACACTTCCAATGATGAGGCACCCCCAGCTTCTCTGGACAATCTGCTCCAGTGTCTCACCACCCTCAATGGTTTTACTTTGTGGATTCAAGTGAGAGTGCCTATTTTATGATGGTTTTATAGCAATTATCTGAGTTTGGGAAGGGAAAAAAAACCTAAGTTGAAATATGGAGCAATTAAAGAAACAAAGCTTGAGCTTACAAAAAGGATATAACTTTCAGAATGGTCAGAAGTGTCACCTTATTTATCTGAGGCTGCTCACTGCTTCAGGGATGTGAGAGATCCTCATAACAGGGTCGGACAAACAGCATTCAGCACATCCTTTGGCTTACAAGGGCTGGAGGCACTTTATTTTAGGAATCACTTGCAGTGCTCTGCACAGGAGGTGGTGCATCTCCCATCTGAGAAAGATCTGCTTTCTGGGAACCAGCAGGTCTTTCCCTCCTGCTCACCCTCCAACCCCTTTGAAGTCCTGCAAGTTTGACTTCTCCTCTTCCTCTTCCTCTGCTCTGCTTTCTGCTTGACACGGTGATACCAGCACGTGGCATTTGATATGAATTTAGGGAGTATGAGACAAGCCTTGAGTGAATGAGTCATGGTTTCTGGTCAGCATTTATTTCTACAAATACCTGTTCTGGGTGGAAACCAAGGGTAGTTTCCTCAGTTCAAAGTTTATCTTGGCATTTTTACTTTTCCCTAGGTGTCAGCTCTCAAGATGTTGTGCAAACAACTGTTGCAAAGCCAGAAGAAAATGGGCAGATCACAACTACAGGCACCAGCAAGATGCAAGAGACCACCACTACAAGTAATTCAGAAAACAAACCATCTGCCTCTGCGACACCACCTGCTGCAGATCAAGGGACCACCACCACAAACAACCAGGGAAACCCACCTCCTGCCCCTGTGATATCACCCGACACTCCTCAAGCGACCACCACTACAAGCAGTCTAGGAAACCCATCATCCACCCCTGCGACATCACCTGCTGCAGATCAACGGACCACCACCACAGCCAACCCGGGAAACCCACCACCTGCCCCCACGCCATCGCCCCACCAGCCTCAGCAGATCAGCACTACGACCACCTCTGGAGCTTCAGCAGCCGCCTCTGCTGCAACCTCCGCTGTGGCCCAGCAGAAGACTGTCCCTCCAGTCACTTCAGGAAGCTCAGCAGCCACCACTGCTGTGAGTCCCGTCCCCACTCATACAAGTGGTCCTCCAACCACCCCAGCAGGTTTAGCGACTGCTGTCACACCTGATCCCAGCGTGGGAGCTCAGGAAAGGCAGCCTGTGAGCCAATTGACCAGCACTGCTGCAAGCACCGGAGTCCCAACAAGCAGCCAAGCCCCTGGGCTCAAGGACCTTAGTGTCTCTTCTCCCACATCTGTCACCAAGCAGCCTCAATCTTCTCCTGGTTCTCCAGGCCAGGGATTGACCTCTTCTACCACTCCTGGAAGCATCAAAACTTCTGTTACCCCTTTTGATGGATCCGTCTCTCCCACCGCTAGTAAAGCGTCTGCATCTTCATCACCTGGCAGCATCCACAAGGTCTCAGAGGCAACCACGCCAACTCTTGAAGCAGGTACCAGGAGACGAGAACCTTGATTTCTTGGGCTGGGAGGCTTTTTTGTGGTCTTTTCCTTTGGCTACCCTAAACACCTCTTGTCATTATGGGGTGTCATCACCTTGTCTCATTTTAGGACTTTCCAGTGTAGTTGTCTCCATGACAACTGGGTGTTTAGGTCCCTGTTGTCATCAGTGGAGTTCAAGTCAATGCAGTTAGTGAAATTCAAGGCATGAATCAACTGGCAAAACATAGACATTGGCTTTCGGATAGACGAAGCTGTGCCTGAGGTTCCATCAACTGCAATGACTTCATCTTCAGTGACTGCAAAAGGGAGCCGGCAGCCATTAGTTCGGAGATGGAGAGTGACATTGTAGAGCTGGTGAAACAGATTGACAGCACCTGGAATGCTGACTGCAGAAGATCCCTAGTTTGCCTGACAGCTTAGTGAAGGCTGTCTGGGCATGCACAGAAAATAAGCTTTAGATGACTAAGGAGATTTGATGTAGACTCTGAGTCTAAAACCTCTAAAGAGCCTAAGCAGTTAGGTCAGATATTCGTCATTGCTCCGCAGGGTTTGGCTGCTGACTTCTGTCTAAGCAGCATTATGAGTGTCCACGTGGTGTTTAGGCTCTTAATGAACACCATTAATATGCTTCCTCTAGACCTCTGGAGCTTTGCAGAGCCATGTTAGTTCCTAAGTGTCCTGGTGAGGCACAGTCTAGGGTCCCCTTTGGCATTTTGTCTGGTAGCGTTGGATCACACAGTGGGACTGTGAGGGCTTCTAGACTTGGGTGGGATTGTGGATCCAGCTCATACCTGGCTCTGAAAAAAAACCTGTGATGACACTGAAGCCCTTCATTTTCTTCCTCTGGAGAAGGTTGTTCTTGACCCAATTTCCAGCTACCTGCAATACAGAAGTCACTCAAAAAACCATCTTCTTCCCCCTCAGCCTTCCAGCTACTCCTTGATGTCAGCATCACTAAAGCGGCCAAGGTCTTAATGCAAGACCGTTCTTGCAAGTCTTCCAAGACTTGGCTTCATCCAAGTCATGTTTCGAGCATGTTAGCAGGTATTAGGAGGTGAAATGGGTGTCTTCATGAAAGATGTTTCTTTCACCTCCTGCTCCACAGGACTGTTCTCCATTAAAGGATGACACATGAAATTATGTTAATTCAAATTTGACCTCAAGCACTGAGCATGGGGAGGTTTAAAGAACTTTTACATTTAATAAATAGGTGAGTGAATGCAAGAGAAACAGATGGCTTTGAAATTAATTCTCTCCTGGAGCCTTCAGAATGTGTCTGGGAGAGAAATATGCTCCATCTTTTCTGTGGAAGAGTCAGGAGTCCCAAAAGCAAACAGGCTGCGAACAGGATGTGGTGTTTTAATTCTCTTTGTCACCGTTCAAGGATCCATTAGGAACCCAGGGACAGAGATCCATTTCTTTGAAAGGATTTGGACAGGCAGGAGGTTGCTGTGCCCCTTGCCACTACTCCAATTGCACAAGAAACTGTAAGATGCTACAGACGTTAGCAAAGGCATCTGAGGTGATCTCAGATATCTGAGACACCTGCATGGGGCTGGCAGACATAGGGCATGTGCCCTTCTAGAGTAGCAGGCAGGGAGGGGTGTCTCCCATAGTACCAGGCTCTTCTAAGCATGTCACCTTGGGCTTCTTCCATAGCTGATGGAGATAGACTCGTCAGTGGGGTTGTGTGATGAACTCCATTCACTGGGAGATCCTCGGTAGCCAGCTCAGATAGTCTGCCCCTGTTGTAGAAACCTCCATGGAAGACACCTCAGACAAAGGGAAATGAGGGCCATCCCATTTACCCAGAAGTACTCCTTTTTGGATTACCCAGCTACCAACACACAGCTATCGTAGCCTTTGGGTTCGTCTCTCCAGAACAGTCTGATGGGTTTCAGCAGCAGAAAATACACTCTGCAACAATATTTTTTTTCACATCACAGTTAATTAAATAGAAAGAAGAAACCCAAAGCTTCTCCAAGCTTTGACACAGTGAGCTTCAAGGCAGGGATGGAGCTGAAAACTTATTTCCAGCCAATCATGGACGGTGTCAGCTGTATTCTCTGTACTGTATCAGTGTCTGTCTGATTGTTTTTTGCTGCATATTGGGGACCCAGACCGGAGAAGACCTGCATCTGTGTCAACCAAACCTACAAGTACTGACCCTGCCAGGGTGCAGCCATCAGCCCCAGCCCCGGGGGACCAGACGGCGAGCAGCTGTCCTGGCCACCAGCACCCGACACTGTGGACTTCTTCCCAAAACGAGGTAATGACATCTATGGCAAGGTTTACGTTCTTCATAGTGATCTCTATTCATACTTGCTGGCATCCCATGTACACGTAAAGCCTGCAGCACTTCTCACTGCACATGTCTGTGTCAGAGAGACCTGCTTTAGGAAAACATGAGGCAGCAAAATAATTCTAGATCACAGGATGGTTTGGGTTGGAAGGGACCTCTAAAAGGTTTCCAGTCCAACCCCTTTCTCCTGTAGCTTTCCGGTGAAGAGATGTTGAGGATGGGGGTGAAAGGGGATTATGGTCTGGGTGCTGAAGAGGGAAGAAGTGAAACTTGGGAAGAGAGGGGGAAGCACTGTGGAGAGCAGAAGCTGCCTTGGGGTGGACTTGGACATGATGAGAAGACAAAGACAGCAATTCAGCATCAACCGTTCATGAATGCTATTAGCAGAAAATGGTTTGGGAGCATAGGGGGAGGTCTCAAAACACAAGCCAGGATAACTGAAGTGCTGGAAAGGAGGGAGGGGGATCCTGTTTCTAGATGCTCGCCTTTTGCAGGGCAGGACGGCTTCATGGCCCACTGGCATGGATCTTCCTACTGTCTGAGCCAATTCCTGCTTTACCCTGTACTGTAAATCCTAAGCCTGGTTTGGGAAGTGCATTAGCAAACATCCCACAGACAACCATCTCGCTGGTCTGTGAAAACCCTTTCCACATATAAAGGGTTGAGTGAAGGGCTCCCAGACCTGTCTCGCTTCCATAAAATGGATCAGAGCTTTGGTTGGGATGTCTCCTGGCTTGGGCCAGGCTGTTGTATCGGTGACCGACTGGTCTCCCAATGATTTGAGAGTTGCTTTTCTTCTGTCTTTCCAGGTCATCTGTGAAAACCAGATGCAAAATAATTGGCCCATGATTTATCTGAAAGAAGCTAAAAGTTGTGTAAGTACCACCCTTTTGGACTCCTGTGTAGGATTAGCAGCCGTGTTGCTGTTGGAGATCAGCTTTTAACCTGTAGTACTCTGAGCATGTGAGCCTACAGAAATGAGAGTAATTCCATCAAAATAAGATGCAACCACTTTGGGCGTGTAAAATGGCAAATGCAAACCCACACTCAGAAGTATCACCCGGTAAGGGATATGGCAGGAGAAGAGGCCCGTGTGGTCTTCTTCAAGTAGAAGGACCAGCTGAGCCCACCCAGGTCTCAGGAAAAGAGCAATGGGGAATTCTAGAGGGTGAAACTTTCCCTCTGCAAAGGCCTTTTTTGCCTTTTGCCTTTGCAGAGAGGCGAGAAGTTCATTCCAAAACCCAAACAAAAAATATGGAGTTCCCCCACGGTTGTGTACTTGGTGAGATCTTGCAACCTCACAGCTGGGGTGAGGTTGCATCCAGCTGCAGAGCAACTGGGAAGCATGGCAGCCTAGAAATTGGGACTCACTGCGGTCCTCAATGCTCTGTCAGGTCTCATAGAACCCTAAATTTAGAGCAAAAAAAAATTAATTTCATTTGTTTCAGACCCTCTGCAAGGCCAGGGAGTAGTAAAATCTAATGCCAAGATTGGGGAAAAGCAACCCCAACTCAAACTATACACCAAGACCTGTTCTTCTGGTGGGTGGGTACCGTCCACTGGCTTTTGTGAGGGATACCCACCTTCCAAACGATTCCTTTGGAAGCTATGAGTTTCCTGTAATGGGGAAGATGCAATATTTTGATAATTTTTTTAATAGGTTGAAGTTTTAAGTTAATAACAGAGGAAGAGACAACACCACATGGCGGTGAGATCTTGACAGGGTGATTGTATCTATGTGAGTTGTGGGTAGGACTCAGGGGTGGTTTTTGGCATTATAATGCTCTGTTTTCTGGATCTCAGCATTGCCAAGGCAGCGTAAACATTGGGAAATTGACACTTCAGGGACCTTCTCACACCTTATGCTGCACAACATCAGAAATAGCTGCTCGGGTTCATGGACTTCTGCTGTCCCATCTGTAAAACGGACCGACTCTTGACTTCACTGTGAGATGCAAAGTGAAGCTACACTGTGTTCATAAAACCCCTTGAGATACACACTAGATGAGCACAGTTGCTCCTGCTGACCACAGCAACTCTTGGAATTCCCTGTGGCTTGGTGGTGGCCTTGCCTGGCAACCCTGGAGAGGGCTTGGACCTCCCAGTAGCACCCACCGTGCTCCTGGAGGAGGAGAGCCTTCCTACTTTGGCTGTTACTGGGTGCAAACACTCCTTGTGCTCACACCTGCAGAAATGATGATGTTCTTAGCCACAATGCCCTTAACGCTGAGGATGACTCCAAGGAGGGACCTTATTACCATGATGCCCATGGCCCAGATGCCACAGCAGAACAGCCAATCCTGAGAGCATCCCCTGCCCTGCTTCATGCAATGTCTGAACCTGCAGCCGTGTCCGCGCTGGGAAAGCTTCTCATCAAATTTTTATATTGAACACATAAAAATATTTCATCAGATTAGCAAAACCTGATTTTGAAGCCTAAAGCACCCAGGTGACTTATGGACCCTGCTGGTGTTTAATGCCTCCCTCATCCTTCTGGGTGCAGTTGTGCTCTACATGGAGCCACTGTCCTGCCTGTGGCTTCATAGAACGGTTCAGGTTGGAAGGCACCTTAAAGATCACCGAGTTCCAACCCCCCTGCCATGAGCAGGGACACATCCCACTAGAACAGGTTACTCAAAGCTCCATCCAACCTGGTCTCCAGCTTTGCCAGAGCTGTGCCAGGAGACTTTTTGGAGACAGGGATGGCAATTGCCAGTGCATGGCGATGAGCTGGTGACCTGAGGGGTGGGTGGACCTCACAGCTTGGCATCATCCATCGCTCCTCTCTGCCCGCTCCGCTGGGCGACGGCGCGCTGGAGCTGGCGAGCCAGGGAGTCTGCCGGCCTGTTTCCCTTAGATTCCTCTGGGCACAATAACGAGCCGGAGCATTGTTAGTGCAAAATGCCAATTACGCCTCGAAACAGCTGCAAAAAGACGGCAAGGGTGCATCCTCCCATAGCATCGCTCTACCTCGGCTGCCAAAACACCTCCCACCCGCTTGCCCTTAACTTTCCACTCGGCCTATTCCTGAAAATTGCCACAAATTTTATGCCTCCCAAGCCGAGTAGATAACAGAGAAATGGCACTATCTGGTTTCCCTGCTTTGTAGGCCCCGGTAAACAAGCCTCTAGCCAAATCTTGACAGCAAAGTGAAAAAAATCCTTTGCATTTTGCAACCCGTGGGAAAACAGGAAAGTGTGCGCTATAAGGAGAAATGTTCCAGAAACGGCTCCAATCCTGGTCCGCAAGAACCAGCCGGAGTCGGGCGGCGTTGGGC
Source organism: Arenaria interpres (assembly GCA_013399435.1). NCBI lineage: Eukaryota > Metazoa > Chordata > Aves > Charadriiformes > Scolopacidae > Arenaria > Arenaria interpres. The sequence goes on along the minus strand of VXAK01020293.1, from coordinate 200,605 downwards.
TAAAAGCTCAGCTCCAGAGAGGAGCATCAAGGGCAACGTGGGGACGCAGCCGTGGGGGATGTGCCCAGATCACCCGTGGCAGGGGGGGGAGCAGTGCGGACCAAATACACAGACGCACCCCCCCCGGTGTGTAGCTGGGCTCATGGGGCAGCGCTGGCCATGCAGGGAACCCAGCAAAACGGTTGGGACTGAACCCGGGAATTGCCGGGCATCGCATCCCGCTGCACCTCAGTTCCTCCGGCTGCAGTGAATTTAAAAATTTTAAAAACCCAAAAAACTCAAACTGTAAATCCTAAAAAAAAAAAAAAAAAAAAAAAAAAAANAAAAAAAAAAAAAAGCCAAATATACGGTTGGCACCACTTTGTGGACTGAAGAAATTTTATGGGCTTGTTGGTTCCCAGCATCCTTCTTCTTCAGGCAATGCTTTTAACTAGCGCTGAAGTTTGGTCCATGTTCCCCCATCCTCCTTTTTACCACTTCTCCTTACTTTGATTACAGTAGGATCTTAATGAGTTTGTTAATGAGGCTTATAGGTTTGATGTCTTGTGTTACATAGGATGTCTTTCCCAAGGTCTGACTCACAAGTGTATCTCTCCAGTTGGGTTTTCGTTGGCTGCTTGGGGTGTTCCAGCCTTAGGATGGATGGATTGAGGGATGGAGGGATGGATTGAGGGATGGAGGGATAATCCATTCCTCATCCCAACCCCAAAACACATTAGGTGGAGCAAGAGGTGACCATGTCAGAGGTGACTGGTGTCCCCCGAGCTCTGGTTGAGCCACACAACCCTGTGGCCACCTCCCAGGGAGCCAGCGTGGCTCCTCCGTCGTGTCCCCAGACGGGATGCAGATGTGCCCAGCAAGCTGAGTTGGAGGATGCTGGAGAGGAGCAGAACCTGCTCCAACTGGGGGATGCAAAAGCAACAGGGGGACCACCCAGACCCACACCCGGGGGAATTTGCTGTGTTGGCTGGGGGCAGCAGGGCGAACCCCAGAGCAGCTGGAGGGACTCTCCCGTGCTGAGCAGGGTCGCGGTCCCCCTCGCCCTGTCCAGCTGGCGGGGGCAGTTTGTTGACTCAAGTGCTGTTACCTCATTCGGGGATGTTAGTTTTAGGTCCCCGCCAGTGTGGGAACCGGATTCGAGCTGCTCGCCAGCGCCTGTCAACTCTGGCCAAGGAATGCGAGCGGCTCCAGCGGTGGGAGGGGAGAGCTGCCGGGGGCCGGGGCACCGCCGCCGGGGCATCCCTGCCGGCTGCTGAGGGCCTTACCCTGCCCTTCTCCAACCCTGGAAAGGGCAAATCCCTCCAGTTCGGCCTCAAAAGGGGTTTAGGCGCCACTCACTGTCCAACAGCAACGCGGTTCAGTGCTCAGCTGGGTTTTGGCCTCACATCCGATTTCCCTTCCGCACCCCCCTCCCCCCAAAAAAAAAAAAAAAAAAAGCATTTTTAAGGTGTTGAGGGTTTTTTTTCCCCCCCCAGGGGGTGGGGTGATAGGAGGAGAATTGGGTTATTAAGGGCTGGGGGAAAAACCTGGGGAAGGAGGGTTGCGGGGAGGCAGCAGAGAGGCTTGTCGTGCCTCCGCCGAGCAGGAAACACTGCACAGGCAGGGACCGATAGACCGCAGGGCTGTCAAAGCGTAGGAGCACAACCCAGCGTCCGAAGATGATAAAAACACCACCCCCGCCAAGCTGTAACCCTCTCACAGAATCAATCACACGGGGTTGGGAGGGATCTCTGGAGATCATCCAGTCCAACCCCCCTGCCAAAGCAGGTCCACCCAGAGCAGGTCGCACAGGAACGTGTCCAGGTGGGTTTTGAATGTCTCCAGAGAAGGAGACTCCACCACCTCCCTGGGCAGCCTCTTCCAGGGCTCTGCCACCCTCACAGGAAAGAAGTTCCTCCTCAAGTTTAGGTGGAACTTCTTACATTCAAGCAAGTCCCTCAGCCTCTCCTCCTAAGGGAGATGCTCCAGGCGCCTCATCATCTCTGTAGCCCTCTGCTGTACCCTCTCCAGCAGTTCCCTGTCCTCCTTGACCTGGGGAGCCCAGAACTGGTCCCAGTGCCCCAGATGGGGCCTCACCAGGGCAGAGGGGGAAGATGACCTCTCTTGACCTGCTGGTCACACTCTTCTTGATGCAGCCCAGGATGCCATTGACCTTCTTGGCCCTGTCCCACTGGGAACAAGCTTTCTGAGGGGGCACACTGCCTTGCTGAGGTCTCTTCTTGCTGCCCGGAGGCTACCCTGGCACTGGGCTGGGGGCAGGTTTCCCATCCAGCTCTTTTCCCAGGGACGGTGCAGAGTCAACAGAGGGAAGTTTCTCCTTGTGCAAAGTGAAAGGACAGGCGAGGGCCAGCAGCAGTTCCCAGGAATGGCCGGGGCCTCACGAAGGCTGAGCAGGACCGGTCTTCCGCCCCGGCAAGTGCATCCTGTCTCCACCGCCTCTTCCCAAATATTTAGATAAGATGGGGTGAGATTAGGTGCCTTCCTCAGCCGAGGGCTCCTGTCCTCGCCGTGGAGCAAGGGGGATGCTGCTGGCCATCAGCAAGAGCAGAACCTGGCACGGATGGTGTTGCAGAGGGAGGTTTAAGGTCCGCCCCAGCCAGGGCATCTTGGTCCAGCACGCATTGTGGACTTTTGGACACAGGACCTGCGCAGGAAAGACCTTGTGCACGTAGCATCTGTGCACGAGGGAGCTGTGCATGCACGACCTGTGCACATAGGAGCTGCATATACAGCATCTTTGCATATAGGACCTGTACGCACAGCACCTGCGCCTGCAGGAGGACCATCACCTCCACCTTAGTGAGCTCCCAGCTGCTACGAAGCATCGAGCAGATGCAAAAAGCCTCAAGAGCACCTCAGAGGGGATGTGGGCTCCATCCACCCCTCTACCATCCTTCTGGCGCTGCCCAGACTAAACCCTCCAGGGATGCTCCAGTTTATCCGAAAGCAAACCACTTTCTCTTGTCTCTGTAGAGCCACAGAGCTGTGGGGAAAGCCCTGAGGAGGACAGGGACCTGTGCTGGTGGGGACAGTGGGCAGAAAAGGTGGTGGTGGGAGGGCTGCAGATGCCCGTAGGGGTGCTGCACAGCCCCATCCTGCTCCTGCTGTGGCCTCTCAGCCTCCCCCAGGGCCCNNNNCCCCCCCGTCCTGCTTCCCTCAGGGACCTGCTATTCCTGTAACACCGAAAGCTGTGGCCCTCAGATAAGGCCGGTTGCAGGGCCCCAGTGAGGAACGGCAGCCAAGAGCTCGGCTTCTCATAAAGAAACTACTTTTAAACTTTTCCTGTTCCCTGGGAGGGCCGGCGGCGGCCGGGCGGTGCCAAGGGACAGGGGAGGACGGGGATGGCCAAGGATGGGGAAGGCCACAGCATCCCTGGCCGTGGGGCGGGATGCTCCTTGGAGTCCCCGGGTGGGAGGATGGCGCTGAGCCTTCGCTGCCACCGCAGGCCGAGTGGAAGACCGCCAGCATGAACATCTCCTTCTTTGAGAGCTTCTGCTCGACGGGCCAGCATGCTTTCAACGCCAGCAGGGATACGTGCACAGTGACGCTGACCTCCCAGGAGCCCTACTCCCAGCAGTGGGCCGTGCGGGTGACAGTGCACCGTGAGTATGACCCCACCACACTGCCCCGAGGGGGACGGGATGGGATTGGCATTGGGGACCCTACCACAGGACCCTGAGGCTTGGGAGAGCCCTTGGGGTCTGCTACAGCTTGGTCTGAGAGGCTCCACTCCTTCGGTTGCCCTATCTCGGAGGCTTGGGAGAGGCAAAACAACCCCAGAAATGAGCTTTGCTCCCCAGTGAATGCACCAGATCCTTCTCCTGTCCATAAGTCAAGGCAGGGACCAGTCTCTAGGAGGAAAAATTCCTCCCAGGTGGTTAAAAAACAGTGCCCAGTTCAAATCCTTCCCTAAGGGACCACAGAGGGAGTTTCTTGCCCACATCAGAGTCCTCTGCAGAATCCAGCTCAGCCTGGGCATGCCCAAAGGTTGCTTTAGAACCAGGGTGCTGGGAGGATGGTGGCATCACGCTGGCTGAGCTCAGGGGGCAGGAAGGACTGAGCCCCATCCTCCTCCTCTTTATCATCAGGGCTGGGTTGGGGGGTCCAGCCTCCAGCACCTGACCCTGGGCAGGGCAATCTGGCCCCAGGGACTCATCTTGCACCGCTTCGGCATGGCCTGGAAGTAACCAGTTACAGCCCCTTGCTGGTGCCACTCACAAATCGCCCACCAAAGCAGAGACCCCCATCAGGGTGTGCACAGCTCGATGCTGAGGGATGGTGCGGTCTGGGGTCTCCAGAGCTGTCCCCCTGCCGGGAGAAGAGGTCCTTGCTTGTTGCCTGGCTGTAGAGGCACCTGCAAGAGTTGGATCCATGCCCGCACATCTCCATCCACCTCCTCTTGAAAGGGGGGGTCACCTCACTGACTGGGAGGTAGTGGGACAACGCCTCATTCCCTGCCATCTCTGTGCTCATTGAAGCCTCTTTCTTCCCCCAGTCCCTTTGGACCCTGAAAACGTCTTCAAGGAGCTGAAGGAGAAGGACAAGTTAGAGGAGGTAAGGAGGTCCCTGGGCACAACACGGCTTCCTCACGTATGTCCCCCGAGGTGGGTGGCACAAGAAGCTCTCCTTGGGGCCTGACCCGTCCCTTCTGTGGCAGCTGGGCATCGCCAATACCACCTACGACAAAATGGAGAGGGAGATGGTAATCAACGATGAGTTCAGCACGCCCCTGATCATCACCATTGTCACCCTGGCCGGCTCCCTGCTGCTGATCGCGGCCATCTACGGCTGCTGCCACCAGCGCTTCTCCCAAAAGAAGGACCAGGTAAGGTGGGCGGGGGGCGGGACAGGTACCCTGGGACCTTTTTGTCCCAGAGGCATCTTCAGAAGGTGAAGAGCATCAAACGTTGCCATCTCCACTGGTGGAGACAACCTGGCTTGCCCAGCAGGTGCCACCCTTGCGTGTTGCTCAAGGGGCAGGAGCTGCTGCCCTTTGGGGGTGTCAGGATGCGGGGCAGCCAGGATGAAACCCAGAGAAACGAGGAGCTGGTGGTGGTGGGGTACGGCAGCACCCATCCCCACTGCCACCCAGGGCACAGGGCAGCTGAGCAGCATCCTCGGGTCATAACTTTGACAAGAAAGTCTTTCTCAAGAGAAAAAAAACCCTCCAAACCCGTCTCAAAAAACAATTCCCAAAGTACCTTTACGAGTAGGGCTGGGTGCCCAGCATCACCCCGATGTCATCCCAGGGGTGCCAGGGGCTGTTTGCAGGGTGGGAGGACGGCAGGAGAAGGGCGGCAGGAGGGCATCGATGCCGTACACCGCACGGCTCAGCCTTCAGGAGAGCTGGGCCGGGGCCAAATCTCAGAGCAGCAGCAGCAGGATTCAAGGAAGAACAGGCATGGGGGGCGGGGGAAAAATAAAATAATAAATATTAATGTCATTTTTATCTCAGGAAGCAATTCTGGGTGATTTTAGCGTAGCATCCACCTGCAAGGACTAGCGGTTCTCAGGCCCTGCGGTGCCAGGGGAGGGAGAGCTCTGCTACGTACCCGAGGTTTCCATCTGCCCCTGCTCTTGCTGAGGATTTAGCTCCGGAGGAGAGACTGCAACAGAAAGGTGGGGGGGGGAAGGAAGAAAAGAGGCCAAATGATGTAATAAGGGTTAACCACCCTCCCGATGGAGAAGCAAACCCCTGGGTCCTACTTCAAGTTGTTTCCCCCACCCCCTCCACCCCAAGCCAGTTCATTCCTCCCAAGGAGGAGGTCCCGACCCAACACCAGGAACCGTGCGAAGGTGAGGGAGAAGTCAGCCTTGGCTAAAATGTTTGGAGTTTAATGGAGACGAACACAAGAGGCAGGAAAGAGCAGACCAACGGCGGCATCAGGCTTGTTTTCACAAGGCTTGTTTTTTTTCGGGAGGGAACTGGGGAGGATGCAAGACCCCGATAGATGTTTGGCCTCCGCTGTGGTCCCCTTGGAGCTTACGGGGTTTCACAGCCAGACCGTATCCCCCGGCTGAAACCCCCCTGGTCAAGGTGAAAAACATCCCCCTGCAGGGACAGGGAGCAGCATAAAAGTCTTGCCCCAAATTGTTCGGGAAGAGAGACAGAAATTACAGGCATTTTTAGCATTGGGAATGCGTGTCCCTCAAATAAGACAGTGCAGAGGAACAGGTACCAGCCCTGGCTGGATGCTCTGGTGAGACCTCACCTGGAGTGCTGTGTGCAGGTCTGGAGCTCTTCATATAAGAAGGGTATGGACCTGACGGAGCAGGTCCAGAGGAGGGCCACAAAGATGATCGGGGGGTTGGAGCACCTCTGCTACGAGGACAGGCTGAGGGAGCTGGGGTTGTTCAGCCTGGAGAAGAGGAGGCTCCGGGGACACCTAATAGCAGCCTTCCAGTACCTGAGGGGGGCCTACAGGAAGGCTGGGGAGAGCCTGTTTACAAAGGCTGTCAATGACAGAACAAGGGGTAATGGCTAAAAAGTGGAGAAAAGCAGGTTTAGATTAGACATTAGGAATAAGTTCTTTACCATGAGGGTGGTGGAGCACTGGAACAGGTTGCCCAGGGAGGTGGTTGAGGCCCCTTCCCTGGAGATATTCAAGGTGAGGCTCGACGAGGCCCTGGGCAACCTGGTCTAGTTGGGGGTGTCCCTGCTGACTGCGGGGGGGTCGGACTAGATGACCTTGAAGGTCCCTTCCGACCCAGATGATCCTATGATTCTAAATACTCACCAGTCGTGGGGTAAGGCAGTGAAACCAAAGCTGGGGACACCAGTTCCTCGGTACAGCTTTTTCTAAGAGAGCAGAAAAAGACCTTTTTCCAAGCAGTTGCAATAGGTTTTTAGAAAACCAGACACATTTCTCCTTTCTGGATTTGTTTTGGGGTGGTTTCTTTTGTTTTCTTCCTACTTCTTTTCCAAAAATGACTTGAAAGTTTGTTGTTTTGTTTTTTTTTTTTTATTTTTATTTTTTCTCCAACCCTCTCCCTCCCTCCCCCGTTCTAAACCCTGCTGTTGTTTTACCTTGGAAATAACCAGCACATCCACCCTGATCTCCCCGGGTTTGATGATGGACATGTGGCCCTGATCTTTAATGTGAGTTTCAACACAGGGATCGGAGGGGCGGGCGCCGCATCCGTAACACCCCCAGCTCTCACCCCCAGTGCTTGGTAGGGTTCAAGAGCTTTTAACAGGACTAAAGCCCAGCTTTAAAGACCCCCCCCCTTCCCCTTGCTGCACGGTGGGGGGGGACTGCCTTGCCGCAGCAGGGGAGAAAGCGCTGCCTGAGCATCCATCCCTCCCTCCAGGGGTTGTACCAGCAACCCCACGGGCCGAAACAGCCCCTGCGAGAGCCCCCAGGTGCCTCCTCTGCTTTTGAGCAATCCCACCCCCTGGCTCCACCATCCCTGCCCGCATCCCCACCACCACGTGCAAGCCCAGGGACCCCCCCCCAGCAGCACCTTCGCAGCCCCTCTCCTGCTAGTGCCAAGCCCTGCTTGGTTTTGCTTCTCCATCCCTTTTCCTTCTCTGTGGATTCCCTCCCACGCCTGTCTCCTGACATTTATTAGGAGCACTGTAATAAATCAAGCTGCAAATCCAGGCGGATTTTAACGAGGGCGCCTAGCGAGAGCCCCGCGCTCCCCCCCAAAAAAAGGGCTGACAAGAGGACTGCAGCTCCTGGGTGAATCCCTCCCAGGGTGGGATGGGGATGAAGGAGCTGCCGTGCCAAATGGAAAATTGGGATTGGGGGGGTGGGGGGGGTGTCTGCTAGTTTGGAGCCTGGAGCACAGCGTACCAAAGGACCGGGGTGATGCGCTGCCTGATTCATCCATGAATCAGCCAAAACCACACGTGGCCAAAGGGAAAGGGGCGGGAGGGGATGTTTTTTCCCTGCCTGGTTTCCACCAAGAGCTCCGGGATGATGCTTAGGGAGGGGCAAATGGGTCAAGCAGCATCTGCAAGGTGAGAACTGCCCCTGGGTAGAGGAGGAGAATAACGATGAAGAAGATAAAAAGGGACAGGGAGGCAGAAAGAGGAGGTGAAGGACGGGGGGCAGGATGCAGGGTCAGGGTGAAGCGGCGATGCTCGGCCTTCTTCCCAAGGTCCCTGGGGGCATGGAGCCACGGGTCCTTGGCCAGGCTGAAGCTGGCAGCTGCTCCTGGAGGTTTTCCACGTGTCTCTGGCTGTTCTTTCCTCCTTCCCACCATTAGCAGAGTCTCTCTTGCCAGCTCCATGCTACCCCTTTGCTGTGCCGGCCCTGGTTGCAGCCCCCAGCCTCAATCTCACTCTGAAAGTCTCTATATGTAGTAGTTACATACATCTATACGGGGCAGCAGCCATGGTTGGCTGGGAGGTGACAGCCCCGAGGTGGCACCGACAACACAGCCAAACTCTTTTTCACGGGGGTTTCTGGGTTTTGTTTCCTCGCAGCAGCGCCTGACCGAGGAGCTGCAGACCATGGAGAACGGCTACCACGATAACCCCACGCTGGAGGTGATGGAGACCTCCTCCGAAATGCAGGAGAAGAAGGTGAACCTCAACGGCGAGCTGGGGGACAGCTGGATCGTTCCTCTTGACACCCTCATGAAGGAGGACCTGGAGGAAGAGGAGGACACGCATTTATAGGATACTGAACTCGATCAAGCGAAAAACGACCACCACGCCCCCCCTAAAAAACCCGTAATCCCTACACACACACACAACTCCAAAACAAGGCAAAACTCCCAACAAACCCCAGAAAATCCCTTAATGAACTAAGCATGGCCCCTTGTGCCACCACATGGGGTGCAGGATGGAAGAAGGGACACGAGAGGACACCTCCAGGGCGCGTCGTCAACACAAGCCACCATGGTGGCCACATCTGGATGAGCATCCTCCACCACCCTTGGGTCCTCAGCAGGACCTACCACGCCAGACCTGACCAGCCGTGGGTGAAAGGGCTGGGCTTTGCTCCCAAAACGCTAGTGGTGTTTCCTCCAAGCTTGTCCCCTTCCCGTCCCACTTCGACCACACCAACCGCAGCCTCCAGCTATCGAGCAACTCCAAAAAAATTTTAAAAATAAAAGAAGAAATAAATGTAAATAGGATGGGAGAGGGAGCACAACTCGCATCAACGGCAAACCGGCACCTGGCAATTAGAGCTAGAAAAATCCTCCGGCCCACGCGGTTTAGTCATCGCTCTGCCCTCTCCGACACGAAACGCCCAGGTATCGAGCGGAAAAAGCTGGAACAGCCTGTTCCTTTTTAATCCAGTTTCCATCCTCTCCCCACAAACTGCTGGCTAAAACGCACAAGAGCCCCACGTTGTGCCACAGGCAAACGGACGCATCTGGACCCGGCTGGACAGGGACAAGGCTGGGGGGATGCAGTGCCAAGTGATGCTCGGTCCCAAGCCACCGAGGCCTGTGGGACGGATCCTGCACCTCGTTGGAGAGCAGGAGAAGCAGAGAAGCTTCTTCTAGTGATGCAAAGAGAAGGGAGGGAAATAAAAGAAGTAATTCCTTGAGTTCACCCCTCCCAGGAAGGGTGCAACAAGACCAAGAGCGGTGTCTGGTTGCCAGCCCAGGCATGAGGTTGAGGGTTTCGTGGTGGAGGAGCCCCACGGCCCAGCTCTGCTGCTGCATTTCCCTACAGGAGCGTTGATTGCCTTCCAGTAATTATGCAGCAGCATCTCACGGCCCACATCCATCCTTCCCCAAGACCGTGGGTTACGTGCACCGTGATGTGATTTCTTTGTGGTCCTGTTTTCCTGCGTGAGCAGCAGAAGACATAAACGAGCAACGGAAGCAGGAGCTCGGTGGTATTCAGGGTTTTCCATCGGTACAGCCCTTGGTGTTTCCTCCCCACGAGGTTTATAAACTCGGACCACATCCTCAAGCTTTGCTTCAAAACCAGGTAAAATAGCAGAGATCTGCAAAAAATACTCCAGCTCAGCAGCAAAGCTGGGACCGAGCTTCGCCCCACAGCCCTTGGTCTCTTGTCCAGGTCTCCCTTTGCCGTAAGTCTCTAGAAGCAGGGCAAAAAAATATATACAGGAGCAGAAACAGGCTGGACTGAGGCCATTCTGATTTTCTACTCCCCATCGCGGCTCCTAAAGGGCTCTAAAAGAATGGGGGAGAGTTTCACACCTTTGCTCTGGCTTTGGTGAAGCAGCTCAGCCTCAGATGCAGGGACCAGAGCGGGGTTCCATCCTCCAGCACATGGGGAAGAGGACCAGAAGGTCCCTTGGGCGAGAGCATCTGCCAATGCATGAGGGTGGTGGTGGTGGTCCCAAGCTCTCTGCAAGCTGGAGGAGCTGCAGATGAAGAGCGATTCCCCGGCATGGCCCTTCCTCTCCCCTGCAGTCACCAACGCACCACGGGGTGATTGCCTTCAGGTTCCGTCACCAGGTCCAACACGATGTGGATCCGCTCCCACGGCCACCCCGAATGAGGGGAAAAGCGGAGCCGAGGAATGGAAAGCCTGGAGAAACCCAGGTCCTCGGGAATACTCGCGAAGAAGAGGGTCGGGGTGGTTTGCTCGGCCCCAGGACGGAAGCCAGCAGAAGACGTGTCTTCTCAAAGGGGCTGGCTCTTCTCCCTTCTCTCCTGCATCGAAAGGCAGAGTTTGAGGTGTTCAAACCTATATATTTTTGTATGTAAATATTCCTGCTATTCATTAGCAATGTATTCAGCACACTTCACTTACCTGTGCACTGCACTGCACTACGGGGAAGTAATTTTGGAGGGGTGGGGGGAATTTAAGAAAAAAAAAAAAAAAAAAA